>CADDIJ020000475.1:0-77469 GCA_902809745.2 Tetradesmus lagerheimii | reverse complement strand
TCAGTCAACAGGTGAGCTGCAGAATACTGGCTCCATGTGATGGTATGTATGCTGTGTAGGGGATGAGGCAGCAGCAGTACATGGGCAAGTTGCCAGACCATACTGGCAGGGCCAACTACTACGGTGCTTCAGTGAACAGGTGAGCTGCACAGTACTGGCTCTATTTGATGGTCTGTATGCTGTGTAGATGATGAGGCAGCAGCAGTGCATGGGCATGTAGCCAGACTATGCTGGCAGGGCCAACTACTACGGTGCTTCAGAGAACAGGTGAGCTGCAGAATTGCGGCTCCGTATTATGGTCTGTGGGCTGTGTATGTGATGAGTATGTGATGATGAGGCAGCAGCAGTACATGGGCAAGTTGCCAGACCATACTGGCAGGGCCAACTACTACGGTGCTTCAGTGAACAGGTGAGCTGCACAGTACTGGCTCTATTTGATGGTCTGTATGCTGTGTAGATGATGAGGCAGCAGCAGTGCATGGGCATGTAGCCAGACTATGCTGGCAGGGCCAACTACTACGGTGCTTCAGAGAACAGGTGAGCTGCAGAATTGCGGCTCCGTATTATGGTCTGTGGGCTGTGTATGTGATGAGTATGTGATGATGAGGCAGCAGCAGTACATGGGCAAGTTGCCAGACCATACTGGCAGGGCCAACTACTACGGTGCTTCAGTGAACAGGTGAGCTGCACAGTACTGGCTCTATTTGATGGTCTGTATGCTGTGTAGATGATGAGGCAGCAGCAGTGCATGGGCATGTAGCCAGACTATGCTGGCAGGGCCAACTACTACGGTGCTTCAGAGAACAGGTGAGCTGCAGAATTGCGGCTCCGTATTATGGTCTGTGGGCTGTGTATGTGATGAGTATGTGATGATGAGGCAGCAGCAGTACATGGGCATGTTGTTAGACCACACAGACAGAGGCGCAGCTACTACGGTAATGCTACAAGCAGTTGTAGTCGTCGTGTCGTTGCCAAGGACGGGTTTTCCATTACTGTGTCACACTTGGTGTCTGCTCAGCCAGAATGGCTTTTACGCAAACCTTGGACAGTGTTTGCTGCGAGCACCCACCCGGGCTGAAGCCTGGTGTTTTTAAGTATTCCGCTGCATTTCATGTGATGACAGGGTTGCCAGAACTTGCAGTTACTATCTCATGTGCTGTAGACTCTGACACGTCATTGCTCTGTGTCATATCCATGTGGCATGCAGAGCTGCGCGCTACATGGACGCAGCTGCGCATGGAGGGCAGACAGTCACAGACCTACCACTGACTCGTAAGCTGTTCATGCAGTGGGTCAGCCAAGACAGAGAGGCACCTGCAGCCCTTGTGCACACCAACAGCAACCCAGGACTACATGCAGACTCAGCAGCAGCAGCAGGAGATGATGACACGCTGGTGCTGACAGCACCGGACCAGCAGCAGCAGTGGTTGCCGCAGCTGGCAGTGCCGCCGATCGCGGAGCACCAGCCACTGACCTGCGAGCGAAGCACGTTCAGCAGCAGGCAGTTGCGACACTCTGGATCGCATGCTGATTCAGCTCGCGGATCAGCGGTTAGCGAGGACTTGTCGCGACGCAGTCCGACGCTGCTGCTGCTCGCTCCGCGCAGAAGCAGCGAGACAGCCGCGCGATATCGCAGCTTGCCGTTAGATCACGGTTGGGCTTGCCGGCATGGACTGTACCTTCCTCTGGCGCCTGGGATGCCACGTCAGCTCAGCTTGAGCAGCAGCAGAGGCAGTGCAGCAGGGCTTGGCGAAACCCAGGCGTCTGAGCACTCCAGTGCTGCTGCTGGTGGTGGTGCAACCACTTCTTTCTCTGGTATGGGGCTTGTTGGGCGTTCCAAGAGCTACACGGCAACGCGAAGCCGGCCGCTAGTTGAGGACCAGATGCACGGCGATCGAGTAGCAGCATTCATCTCCGGTCTGCCACTGGCGCTGCTGCAGCAGCAGAGCATCGGCGGCAGCGGCCTTGCACGGTACAGCGTCGGCGATGCTGTATCAGCGCTGCACCTTGGCAAGTTTATGTTCAAAGGCAGCGGCGAGTTTGATATGGTACAGCTGCTGCAGGCTGCGTTGATTGGCAGGGCAGAAGTGTTCCCTGCTGATCCCCCGGGAGGCAAAGGGGAGCGCATCGCAGGCCAGCAGGCTGTGGGTGGTGTGCGGGATCTGCCTGATGTACGGCTGCCATTGTCTGCTGCTGTCATGGCAGCACGGCAGGCGTTCCGGGCGTTCTCATATGGCGGTGCCCGCACTCTGCAGGGCAGTTAGATGCTGCATGTGCGTTGGGTTGCGCATGTGAGCGCAGGCTGCCAATGTGGTGACGTCATCTTGCGATACGAATATGTGCTGCGTGTTGTCGGAGCACAGCTGGTTGCCGTATGGCTAGTGCAAGGGTTCTTGCGTTTGCGTGCTGTGATCCTGCTGTATGGCAGCAGCAGGCTGCGTCTGCTAGGGTTCATGGGTTCACACCAGGTCATCTTGGGTGGGTGTTGAAAGCACTGGATTGGGTGTGAGACAGTAGCGCATTGCATGAAATCACGCCATCTAAATGGCTAGCTACACTCAGTCGGGGTGCGGATTGGGGGTCTCGGCTGTGATCGATGGCTGCGCGTTGCCATTGTGGCTTTGTTGTACAGCATGGCTGTCCTGTACTCGTACAGCAGCTAGATACTCAATTGCTTCTGGTATGTCGTTCTTACCATAGTTTGCTTCAATGTACATGTTCCAGGCTTAAAAAACCCAACAGGTTGTCGAAGGCTCTAAGGTGGCAGGTTATGTTTGTGCAAGGCGGGTCAGAGAGGTGGTGGCTCAGGGAATGAAGGCTTGGCGCTTTGCAGTGCCTTCATCAGCTGCATTCGCACTGGAGCCT
Source organism: Tetradesmus lagerheimii (assembly GCA_902809745.2). Taxonomy (NCBI): domain Eukaryota; kingdom Viridiplantae; phylum Chlorophyta; class Chlorophyceae; order Sphaeropleales; family Scenedesmaceae; genus Tetradesmus; species Tetradesmus lagerheimii. The sequence continues at coordinate 74,604 of CADDIJ020000475.1, read as the reverse complement.
TCGTGTAGCGTTATTGTTGGTTTATATGCATGCATGCTGCGTGGTTATATGTGTGCTGCTGCTGCGGCGGCTGTGGGGGAGCGTCTGATGCTGTCGAGTAAGAATTCGCCACGCGTGATCTGCTTGTCAGCTTGTTATATATTAGCCGTTTACGGCGTTTATACTAGCCGGCACTGCTAATAGGGCGGTTGGGTGGGTGTAGCTGTTGTGCCTATGGGGTTTAGGTGGGTCCCTGCTTTTAGGGGCAGGGCCCTGCCTTGCTGGGCCTCTTTCTTGCTGCTGCCTTCGGGCAGCAGCAATCAGTCGTTTTTGTTTGACTGTACATTTGGAAATACATGCGGCTGCGTAGTGGAGTTGTCACCAACGACCAGGACGACAGCACGCGTGTAGGAGAAATGAGCGCGGAGGAGACTGCAGCTGAGGTCGCAGCACTTCGTAATGAGCTAGCTAGGTTAACAGCTGAGGTGGCCGCGAAGTCAGCTCAGCCGGAGCCCGGCAGCTCCTCATGCTCCCGGGTTAGGCCCACGGTGCAGGTTGCTGAGCCGGTGGACAACGTGGTTAACATCACAGAGTTCAGTGGCATTGTTCATCAGCGCACCAATCCCGTGCAGCGGTCAGCAGTGGCCCCAGACACTTGCTCCTTGCTCGACTTGGAGTGTGAATCGGGGCACATCCGGGCATATAAGGATGTTACATGCCTAATGTGATGGTGATTTGTGTGTGTGTGATAGTGATTTGCGACAGCTATATGCCTGGAACACTTGCTATATCAGCATGTTCTTTGAGAGCCAGTGATTCTGCAATTGCCTGCCAGCCAGGCTGTTACTTCTTGCCTTGCCAGCAAACTACTAGTTGATGTACAGATATCCTGTGTGTCACTAAACCTTGGTGTCACGCTGACACCCCGGCACAAACTGCATGCAGCTAGCCTGGGACAGAGAAGTGGGTGTTGTGCATGTGCCATCCCGCTCAGCTAGGCTACTGCTAGTCAGCATGCGTTGTCCAGCTGGCTGAAGCTTGCATAGTTGTTTGCCGGCTGTCGCATGCCCAGACAGCATGCATGGCCTAACGCCGCACATGAAAAGCGCCGCAGCGTTGTTATGTGTGCCAGTTAGACCAGCTGCGTGAACAGAGCTGACCTGAAGTCTTGGGTGGTCAATCATTGCCAAAATGAGATTGCATGGATGGTGACGAGTGACGTACCCCCCCCCCCGGTGGTTGACAATGGATGCTGATGCCCAGGTGTTGGTGCTGTGTCTTGCTTGCTTGTTGCGACATGTGCTGTTGGTACACAAGTCACGCTCGCATCAGGGTCCATTCAGGACCACACACGCGGCGCAGTGGCCCCAATGATGCTCTGCGGCCCTGTCTCTCAACAGGGCATATCAACAGCCGCAGCAGCAGCAGCAGCACCAGACCTGGCGTAGCCCTTCTTGTGTACATGTTTTTCCATGGGGGTTAGACTGCTAAATGCATGATGAGCACAGCTGCCTGTGTCTTGTTGGCTATCTGTGCTATGCAATTACTGCGTCAGGAACTTTAGCAGCGCACTTGCTGCACGCGTCTTCATCCCCCTGGATGCCCCCATCTACACCGCATGCGAATTGTGCAATTCAGCTTGTTGTGATGAGTAGCTTGCAGCGATGCTGCTGCGCATTTCCTGCAAGCCACTGCTGGCGGCAAGGTACTTGTGTTAACTGCGTGTTGTGTGCTGCGGTGTGTCAGTGCACCAGTTCCGTGATGCAGAACGTCAGCCTCACTAGCATTGTGGCGGCTGAAATGCAGTGGCGCAGCAAGCATCGAGGTTCCAAGCTGTTACAGCTGAGACAGACAAAGACCTTGGGCTGAAGGTCTATGCCAGGGGCAGCGCACGTCCCCATAGATGCTCTGTGATTGACAGCTGCAGGATCCTAGGTATCCCTGGCAACATGATCATGAGGTTGTGCTGCAGCAATGCTGTGTTGTCATGCTGTGGTGTATGCCAGTCGGCGGCTGCAGCAGATGCATGTTCCAGATCCTGGCGGTTGTGCTGTGCTGCATGTTTCTCTGCTAGAGTGCTGCTGTACTGCTGCAAGTTGTTGTTGGTTACAAGGGGAGCGTAATTTTACTGGCTGGCCATACACCTGATTGTCGGAGGCTTTCGGCACCGCCGCCACCAACAAGTTTTCACTGTTGCCGAGTTTTTGGCCCAGCGTGCTGCACAGAGATGTGAGGTGGTGTGCTTTGCCGCACCAGCACTGGGACACTGTTGAACTCGACCATGGTTGTAGCAGCTGCTGACTACTTCACCTTTTTGCATCCTCTGATGGCAACAGGTGCATTTCCGTGCTGTGCAATGCTGAATGTTGCGCCCGGAGCTGTTGCCAACCACCCCAACCGCTGTGTGCAGCCTGCACCTGCTGCTGCAGGCCCACATTCCATACGCTGAGGATGATAACGATAGTCATCAACGTGTGTTGTACTAGTTCTAGCAATGACTGGCAGCATTTGACAGCTTGCACAGCAGTGCAGGCTGAGGAGCATCCAGCTGGTACAGAACAGGGAGCTGTGTGGTAGGCAATACACTAGTGCACGTCAGCTGCATTGCTGATTAATGCTATTTCATACGGCAGAGGCCAAAAGTCAAGCGCAACCGCGGAGACGTCTGCAGAGGTTGCAGGCCTTGATGGGGTGATGGTACACCCAGGTAGCAAGCATACCATGTAACCTGTCACCAGGGCGTTACATGAAGCCCTGGCGCTCGCCTTCAGTCGACGATACGTGTTATGTTTGTCTGTACTCATTGGCTGGCTGAATGAAGTAAAGCGACCCAATTCTGAGGCTGCTGTGCAGCACTCGTATCCAGAATGATCAACCTGTCCGCTCTATTCTCGGTTAGCAACCTGATTCAAATTGCTGCTATAGCTGCTCTCGGTTATTTAATCAATCAACAGTACGGGCAGCCAGCCCAGCAGCAGCGGCACCCCGCTGCTGCTGCAGCAGCAGCTGCTGCTGCTGCCTCGCAGAGCAGCAACAGCCGTAATGGAAAGGGACCCGCCCTATCGAAGAAGAAAGGCGGGAAAGGCGCCAAGGGCTTGAATCAATCAGCTGCAGCAGGAGCTTCGCCAGACAGCAAGGGCAACAGCCAGCCTGCTGCTGCTGCCGCAACAGAGGAAGAGGTGTGTGTTGCTGGTTCCCACTACATTTTGAAGGCATACAATACAGTAGCTGTATCCAAATAACTGCAATCCTGCAGACACATGCCACTGCCTCATGCAACAGCATGCCTGCAGTGCTCCTGCGATGCACCAGCAGCAGCATGGCAGACAGATGCTGTAGCAAGTGTTGGGGAGCATGCGGTCCAGCAACAGCCACTTACCTGCATGCATAGCAACCTGAAGCAGCTAAACATCATAAAAAGTAACAATGCAGTTCAGCTGCTGTATCAGATGTACTGAACAGCCATATTTTCTACCTGGTGTTCACGGCAATCAGTGCACAGCACAGATTGCCATCAGCATGCGCCTGTGTGGCCAAACCTAGTGTTGATTGCCCGCTGCGTAGTGTGCTCAAGATACAAGCACAACAACAACACATGCAGGCAGCACAGCAGGCGCTTGCTGTAACTGCACCTCGTTGCTTGCTTTGAGGATGGCAGCCACGGCAGCAAGGCTGTGAGCTCGGCTCGTTCTGCTTGCTGCTGCTGCTGCCACTGCTGCTGTTGCTGCTGCTGCTGCCAGGATGATGATTCCATCCTGCGTGAAGTGCTGCAGGACTACATCGCAAAGGCGGAGACATTCAGGTGGGATAGCAGGCTGTGCATTGCAGCAGCAATGGCAGCAGCAGCAGCAACAGCAGCAGGTGCAGGACTTAATAGCAAAGACGGAGACATTCGGGTAGTACAGGAAGGTGGGCGTTGCAGCAATAATTGCAGCAGCGGCAGCAGCAGCAGTAACAGCAGCAGGTTCAGGACTTTCAACAAAGACGGAGACATTCAGGTGCGACAAAAGAGGCTGTGCATTGCAGCAGCGACAGCAGCAGCAGCAGCAGCAGCAGCAGCAGCGGCCGCAGCAGCCGCAGCAGCAGGTTCAAGCCGTAGTAGCAAAGAAGGAGACAATCAGGTGGCACAGCAAGCTGCTCGTTGCAGCAATGATTGCAGCACTGGCAGCACCAGCAGCAGCAGCCGTGACAGCAGCAGGTGCAGGTGACATCTGGAAAGGCTGAGATGTTCAGGTGTTGTGGGTGGGTGCTTCAGAAAGCTGCTGCAAGCAGCTCTGGCAAAGGCAATGCTAGCAGTTGGTCAGCACTATATTGCAAAGACGGTATCATTAGTGACACAGATTGCCGCGCGTTGCAGCAGCAGCCGTGACAGCAGCAGCTAGCACTTGGTAAGGACAACATCGCAAAGACGCAGAGACATTCTAGTGAGACAGGTGGCTGCAAAAGTGGCAGCGGTAGCACCAGGTGCAGGTTGATGATGTGCAAGGCAGAAGCGTCAAGGTGACTTGTGCTGACCTGGTGGTGCAGCAGCAGTGTCAGCAACAGCAGCAGCAGCAGCAGCCGCAGCAACATGGTTGGCAGAGGGACAGGAGCAATGCCATGACCTGGTGGCACAGCAGTAGTGTCAGCAACAACAGCAGAAGCAGAATCCGCCGCCGCAGCAGCAACATGATTAGCAAAGTGACAGGAGTGGCAGCAGCAGCAGCAGCAGCTATCCATGTGTAGCTGCTGACACGTATTTGCGTCCGCTATGTGCTGCCATGTGCTGTTTGCGTCTGCCTGCAGGACTGATTTGAATGACAAGCGGCTGACGGTTGAGCACATGGTGCTGGCGATGGCTGAGGTGTGTTGTACAGCAGTTTTTTTTCAGTTGGTGCTGCAGGTTATGTAGCAGTTGGTGCAGCAGCTGACGTGCAGTGCTGATGGCGGGCATAGGTTGTAAAAGTTGATGCAGCAGTTGATGCCGCTTGCTTCGGTAGGACTGTTGCTGTTGTTCATAGTCATCATATGACCCATTTGAGCCGTAGCATCAATGCCATCGCCCCGGCGCCCCTCTGAAGCGGAAGAAAGAGGGAGCACAGCTCCACAGTACTTGCAGCTGTTGCTGCTGTTGTTTCGCAGGACCCCCGCTTTGGCGAGATCCTGTCTGTTGCGGAGGGCCTTGACGCGGAGAACATCAAGAAGGCTATCCGCAAGAGCAGGGTGGTCTTCAACAGGGGAGGCGCGGACGAGCAGGTCACAGACCCAGGTGGGAGCAGGCACTGGAGCCTTTGCAGCAATTGCATCTGCAAACAAAACACGCACATGAACACGCACATGAACATGCATAAAGGAAGGAGCGGATGAGCAGGTCACAGACCCAGGTAGGCGCAGGCACTTGAGGCTTTGCAACAACTGCAACTGCACACAAAGCACACAACGTGGACATGAACACGCTTCAGGGGAGGCGCGGACAAGCAGGCCACAGACTCGGGTGGGAGCAGGCACTCAAAGGCTTTGCAGCAGCTGCAGCTGCTTACGAAACATACCTCGAAACCCTATATTGCTAGCTGCTGTCACTTCGAAAACTGACAACCACCTGTTGACTGTGGTGCTGCAGGCGTGCTGGCCAAGTACAGCAGGGACTTGACCAGCCTGGCAGCAGAGGGCAAGCTGGACCCCGTGATTGGGCGCCACGATGAGATGCGGCGGCTGATTGACGTGCTGTGCAGGCGCACCAAGAACAGGTGCGGTTGGTGAAGAGAAGTAGTGAAGTGTGGCGAATGAAAGGTTGTCATGCAGATAAGATCGGCAGCTTGACCGTACACATGGACTACTTTTGCTGCTGCTGCTGCACTGCCCCTGCTGTTAGTGCACTTTTTTGTTGTGGAAGTGCACTAGATCAGCAGCACTGCTGCTGGTGTGGCACACAGGCAGCCTGCTGAGCAGACCACGCATTCATTGCGTTACACATTTGTTTGTTGCCTGCTGTTGTGATACCTATGATCCCTGCAGTGTATCGGTGCTGGGCAACCCTGGTATGTGCCAGCATCATCCAAGTATACTTTTCCATCACACGCTTGTCTATACCCTTTTGTTTGTAAGGCAACAAGTGTTATGGCAACACCTTCCGCTGTGCTGCGCATGATTTCTGCATTGTGGTGATGCAGTGTGGTGCTGCTGGGCGAGCCTGGTGTGGGCAAGTCCAGCATCATCCACGGCCTGGCGCCATTACCTCCCGCTGTGATGCATGATCCCTGCATGCTTTGTTGTCGCCTTCCTGCAAGCATTATACACGTGTTTGTATGTTGCCTCCTGCAGTGTGGTGCTGCTGGGTGAGCCTGGTGTGGGCAAGTCCAGCATCATCCTCGCATCAATCGCATTACAGACGTGTTTGCTTGTTGCCTTCCGCTGTGCTGCTGTAATGCTCCTCGCAGTGTGGTGCTGCTTGGTGAGCCTGGTGTGGGCAAGTCCAGCATCATCCACGGCCTGGCGCAGCGGCTGGCGGTGGGCGACGTGCCTGGCAGCCTGAAGGAGTCGCGGCTGCTGGGGCTGGAGCTGGGGCTGCTCATGGCAGGTGCGGCGCAACAACAGGCATCCTGATATGAGTCCTATGGCAGTGTGTTACTTTTCCCGTGCTGTTCGTTGGGTGGGTGGGGGGGAGCTTGTTGTTGGTGTCCTGCATTGGTTGATGCAATCCATTGACTTGCTGACGTGCTAGGCAGCTTGGAAGAGCCACAGCTCAGAAGAGTGGAGCTGAGCTTGCTCATTTCAGGTGCTTTACCTTACCACGGTTTGGGTCGCAGGGTGTTGAGTATCTGTGTTGTTGTTATGGTAGTGTGGTGGGAGGGGGTGGCTGGTTGTTGGTGCGCTGCTTTGTCTGGTGTAATCAGGCGACTTGCTGACTGGCAGCGCAGCGGCTGGCAGTGGGCAACGTGCCAGGCAGCCTGAAGGAGTCACGGCTGCTGGGGCTGGAGCTGGGGCTGCTCATGGCAGGGCTGCGGCATGCAATCCCACTTATTCCTGATGTTCTGTGCCGGGCACCTTGCTGTAACGCTTTCATCTGCCATCATGCACGGCTGCTTCTGGCTACTACCTCATGGTGTGCTACCGAGTGCCTGAGTCCCCCTGTTATTTCTGCCTCCGCTGTTGCTATAATGTCTATACAGGCGCCACCTTCCCGGGAGAGTTTGAGGAGCGGCTGCGCGGTGTACTGGCTGAGCTGACCGCTGCTGGCAACAAGGCTGTGTTGTTCATTGACGACATCCACGGCATCACAGGTCCCAATGCGCAGCAGGGTGGGGGCGTAATGGATGCCTCAGTGCTGCTGAAACCTCTGCTGGCTCGGTGAGTAAGGGCTTGCCCCTGAGGGTAGGGAGGCTGGTCTGTTGGGGTAGTACTAGTGGGCAAGTGTTGCCAGGCTGAGAGCCAGAAATCTGGCAAAAAAGTATATCAGCCCGGGATCTGCTCTGTTTTGAGTGAGCTGTGAAGACATCCACGGCATCACAGGTCCAAATGCGCAGCAGGGTGGGGGCGTGATGGATGCATCAGTGCTGCTGAAGCCGCTGCTGGCTCGGTAAGTGTGGGGGTGCCTCCATCGATGGGGAGCGTGTTCTGTTAGGTTTGTACTAATGGGCAGTCTGAATGCAGAAAACGGGCAAGAAAAGACTAGTGCGTTGGTACATGGCATGCTGAGTTGTTTTGCGAATCTTGCATTGGCGACGCCCACAATATCACAAACCTTAAGTTGTGAGTTGCGTGGCACACGGCATCACAGGCCCAAATGCGCAGCAGGGTGGAGGTGTGATGGATGCCTCAGTGCTGCTGAAGCCGCTGCTGGCACGGTGAGTGTGGAGAGCCTGTTGTGTTAGGGTTGTGCTAGGTGGCATGTGTTGCCAGGCTGAGAGCAGAAAACAGGCAGAACGACGAGTGTGTTTGCTCAGGGTCTGCTCTGTTTTGGGCAAGCTGTTCATTGACGACATCCACGGCATCACAGGCCCAAATGCGCAACAGGGTGGAGGTGTCATGGATGCCTCAGTGCTGTTCAAGCCGCTGCTGGCACGGTGAGTGTGGAGAGCCTGTTGTGTTAGGGTTGTGCTGGTGGGCAGGTGTTTCCAGGATGAGAGCAGAAAATGGGCAAAAAGACAAGTGTGTCAGCATGGGGCGTGCTCTGCTTTAGGTGGGCTGCTCATCCACAGCATGCACGGCATCACAGTCCCTATGTTGTTGTACAACGTCATTTGACTGCACGTGGGGGGTTGCGCCAATTTTTGACAAGTTACAGGAGGTCCGTTGAGCAATACGTACTGATGGATGTTGATCCATGATGCTGATGTATGCTGCTGATGATGCTGATGTATGCTGCTGATATCTTTGCAGGGGTGAGGTGCGCGTGGTGGGCTGCACCAGCCTGGACAAGTACCGCAAGTTCAGTGAAAAGGACCCGTGCCTGTACTAGTAGCAAGCACCTGTCACCACACACAGAACACCCACCCTGAACACCCTCTTCATCTAGCATTATCTCTAACAACAAGAATGTTGTCAGTGTAACAGTGCTCTAATGCCTGTGGATGTGCCAAGTACAGAGAATACCTAGATCTAATGCCTGTTGTTGTGGCTTGTTGCCGCTGCAGGGGCGAGGTGCGCGTGGTGGGCTGCACCAGCCTGGACAAGTACGGACGGTGCTCTCTGAACAAGCTCCACTTCTTAAGCCATTTTTGCTCTTTTGCCATTGTATTGCAGGGGTGAGGTGCGCGTGGTGGGCTGCACCAGCCTCGACAAGTACCGCAAGTTCATTGAGAAAGACCCGGGGCTGGAGCGCCGCTTCCAGACGGTCAACATTGAGGCGCCAAACGTGCATGAGACGCTCAGCATCCTGCGAGGCCTGCGGCACAAGTGAGTGTTATGGGTGTTAGTGTTGAATATTCTATCTGTTTGAGAGACGGCAGGGGTTGGTGGCGGCTATGTTATGTGCATGTGTCAGGCACCAGCAGCAGCCGTGCCGTGCATGGAGTGTAAGTGAGGCTGAAGCACTGGCTGTTGCATGTGGTGTTTTGGGGATTTGCTGCTTGTCCAGGAACACACGGGAAACGTTGCGTGTGCACATGCATGAGCTGCCAGTCAGACACTGACTGCTGTTGTTTTATCCCTGCAATGCGTGTTTGTTTTACAGGTATGAGGCGCACCATGGTGTTCGCATCACTGAACCTGCACTCGCTGCTGCAGCGTCCCTGAGCGACCGCTACCTGCCAGATCGCCACCTGCCTGACAAGGCCATTGATCTGATCGACGAGGCAGCGTCCAAGGTTAAGACTGATCTGGTGCTGAAGCCCGAAGCATTGGACAGGGCAGAGCGGCGCATCAGGTGTGCTGATATAGCTGGCAGAGCCGACAGCTGCTTGAGATCTTCAGTTCTTTGCATGCTGGGGCTCATAGCATGGTTGTTCAGGTTGTGGCTTGCAGCTGTCTAGGACTAGCTGCACGTTTGCTTGCACCTAGCACAGCTTCAGCTGCTGCAAGCAACACACCCAACCTCCTCATGCAGCTCGCATGCAATATTGCCCGGTCTGGCGGTGGAACCAAGCAAGCACTCGCATGCTGTGTCGGCACCTATGTGACGGCTGTAAGCTGCTGCTGTACTAGATCTCAGGTAGCTGATGGGGGCTCTGTCTTGTTTGTTGGCCCCTTCACTGTGACGTCCAATGGCCTTGTCTGCTGCTGCTGCTGCCCTGCGTGCAGGCAGCTGCAGGCTGAGCGTAAGGTGCTGCTGCGTGTGGCTGAGCTGGACAGCAGCGCAGCAGCAGACCTGGAAGGTGAGAGGCGCGGCACAGCTAGCAGCACTGTTCTTTGGTAGTGGGAGAGACATGGCACAGCTAGCAGAATCTAATCAGGCCGGCCTGCAGATGGGGACGTTTGTGGATGTTGACCTTGCCATCCACCTGTCGCACCGCTTGGAGTCGCACGGAACCAGCATTTCCTAGGACGCGGCACAGCATATGGGTGGGTGAGCTCAGCAGCGCAACAGGCGGCCTTGAAGGTCAGAGCTCACATCACTACTTCCATCTCATGTCCCAGCGCACCCACGTCCCGCACGGGACAGTGCGGCACAGAACTGGCGGTTGGGGTTTAAACGGACATTCACTGATCAGCCAGTAGCAGAAGTCGGCCCCTGTGCTCGCAGCTGCTTGATGCCTGCTAAGCCAAGAATGTGCTGCTGCCTCTGCTGCTTCTGCTTCTGTTGCAGCGCTGGAAGCTGAGCTGTCGGTGCTGCAGGAGCAGCTGACAACGATGTCTGCTGCTGCTGAGGTTGAAGCCAAGGAGAGTGAGCGGACGCAGCGCTTGCAGGACGACTTGGACAGGCTAGACGCAGGTGCGCAGCTGCGGTTTGAAAACTATTGTGCTTTAAGTGTTGATCTTTCTTCAATTCATGTTTATGTTCTTGACACACTCGAGGCGGTAATACGGGAGGAGCTGCAGAGCCGTTTTTGCAGGGCTCTGCTGTTAGGATGCTATTCGTTGCGTGGTCATGTGCACTGCCGAGGTTGAAGCCAAGGAGAGTGAGCGCACACAGCGCCTGCAGGATGACCTAGACAGGCTTGATGCAGGTGCGCAGCTGCCGGCAATCTGTTGTGCTTGACGTATCACTCAGTGTCAAGTCGTGTTCTTGTTCGTTACACACTGAGGGGTTGTTACTTACAGGAGCATCTGCATAACTTATGCATGCTTGAAGCATGTTGGTAGGGTTCTGCTGCTGGCTCGTTTGTTGGTGGCGTAGACATGCTTGTGCACTGCTGAGGTGGAGGCCAAGGAGAGTGAGTGCAAGCAGCACCTGCAGGATGACTTGGACAGGCTCGACGCAGGTGCGCAGCTCAAGCACTTCGAAATCTGTTGTTGTTGGCATGTCGAGCCGCGCAGCTGCGCGAAGTGCCATACCGAGCTGATGCGCAAGTTGCTGCCGCTGCAGCACCTATGTCTCTGGAATCTTCAAGTTCTCGGATCAACCGTGGCCTCACTATCACTAGGCTCCTACGCTTGTGGCCATCTGCTCTTGTGGCCGTGCATTATGTCTGCTTTGCAGAGATTGTATCAGCTGAGGCGGCAGGCGATGCAGCCAAGGCCGAGCAGCTGCGCAAAGCACATCAAAACACAAACACCTTGCCGTATTGTTCCGACCTTGCCTGTTCTGCAGAGATTGATGCTGCTGAGGAGGCAGGCGATGCAGCCAAGGCCGAGCAGCTGCGCAAAGCACGCCGCGCAGAGCTGATTCGTAAGCTGAGGCAGCTGCAGCACCTTTGTATCTGCAACCCCCAAAACTGTCCCACCAGCTGTTGCCTCACTATTCTGTTACACGTCCGGCTTCATATCTGCCATTGCAGAGATTGACGCTGCCGAAGAAGCAGGCGATGCAGCCAAGGCCGAGCAGCTGCACAGAGCACGCCGCGCTGAGCTGATCCGCAAGCTGCGGCAGCTGCAGCGCCGCGCGGCTGGGCCCCAAAACTGTTGCCTTATCAGGCTCTTACACTTTTGGCCATCTTTTCCCTGTGTTGTATCTGCGTTGCAGAGATTGACGCTGCTGAGGAGGCAGGCGATGCAGCCAAGGCCGAGCAGCTGCGCAAAGCACGCCGCGCAGAGCTGATCCGCAAGCTGCGGCAGCTGCAGCGCCGCGCGGCTCGGCCCAAGGGCCAGAAGGGTGGCTGTGGTGGCGGCGCAAAGATGAGCCGCGCTGAAGTTGGCGAGCCTGACGTGGCTCGCATCATCAGTGCATGGACAGGTGGGGGCACTGCAGGAGACGCCGACATTAATACGTGTTGCAAAAAGCAAAAGGAACATTTTGTTTCAAATGAAACATCTAGTGCATGGACAAGTGGGCATGTCAACATCGCTGCGGCAGCTGCAGCGCCGCGGTGCTGGCCCCAAGGGCCAGACGGGTGGTGGCGGTGGTGGCGCAAAGATGAGCCGCGCTGAAGTTAGCGAGCCTGACGTGGCTCGCATCATCAGTGCATGGACAGGTGAGCACCACAGGAAACGCTGACGTTCTGTATGGGTCTTCAATACGAGACGTTGTTCAAATGAACATCTAGTGCATGGACGGGTGGGTCATGAACCAGTAAGGTCTTTTGTCCATGTTGATAACTTCATGCTGCAGGCATCCCACTGACCAAGCTGGTAGAGAGCGGGGCAGGCAAACTGCTGCAAATGGATGTTTGAATGTAATGGGTCAAGTTGACCAATTACAGTCATCACAAACACATCTACAACTGAGTGCCTCTTTTGTTGCTTCATCATGTTTCACCGCCCTGCAGGCATCCCGCTGACAAAGCTGGTAGAGAGCGAGGCTGGTAGAGAGCGAGGCTGACATGCTGCTGAGCCTGGCTGAGCCACAGTTATGTCATGTTTTTGTTTTATTGTACTGTTCCCCCCAATGTACTGTCTTCCAATGGTTGTGGAAACGTCATGCTGCAGGCATCCCGCTGACGAAGCTGGTGGAGAGCGAGGCTGACAAGCTGCTGAGCCTTGCCGATGAGCTGCACAAGCGCATCATCGGCCAGGATGAGGCAGTGGTGGCGGTGGCAGAGGCCATCCAGCGCAGCAGGTAAGCGTCTTTTAATTTCATATTTTGGCTGTAGGGCAGTTTCAGTTGGGTCATGCTTGGCTGGTCTAGATGGGTTTGCACAGCTGTAGGTTTCAGCTTTAGCAGCGGAATGACACTCAACGTAGCAGGTCAGGTATGATGCCGGGTGCAGCTGAAGCATCATCGGCCAGGATGAGGCAGTGGTGGCAGTGGCAGAGGCCATCCAGCGCAGCAGGTGAGTGTTTATCTGTTTCCAATGATTGGCTGTAGGCTAGTTTTGGTTGGATTAGGTTATGCTGGGTCATGCTTGGCTGGTTTGCATAAATTTGCACAGCTGTAGGTTTCAGCTTGAGCAGCGGACTAACGTTTAGCGCAGCAGGTGGGCCCAGGGGTATGATGCCGGGTGCAGGCGCTTGCACGTGCAACTGAGCATCATCGGGCAGGATGAGGCAGTGGTGGCAGTGGCAGAGGCCATCCAGCGCAGCAGGTGAGGCATACTTGTGTTGTAATCAGGGTGGTGCAGGCAGTGGGTGGGGCAGGGGGGTTATTTCCAGTTGGGTGGTGCACGCAGCATCATGTGCCTTTTGCTTGATGGGCAGTGGCAGAGGCCATTCAGCGCAGTAGGTCAGTATTGTGACTTGTAAGTGATTAACTATACATTTCATTCGGTTGGTGTTCATGAGTGTGTGGATAAAAAGAGGCCATCCAGCTCAGCAGTGAGGCAGAGCTGATCATCATCATGTTACCCTTTCAAGCCATAGTATTATTGCCATCGGCCCTGCAGCACACAAAAGCGGAAGAAAGACTGATGCATTGCTGTCTTCGCAGTCAGGCTGGTGCAGGCACTTGAGGCGGCAGTGCACAGCAGCATCATGAGTCCTTTGCCTCATGGCCTTCACAGACTTTTGAAGCTTTGGTGGGGTTATCACTTCGCCTATACAATGCCTATGCCTTCACGTGAACCGTTTGTGTCATACTTCTATTGTCTCATTTTGTGCTTCCCCTGCACCCTGTAAATCGTGACTTGCAGGGCTGGCATGAAGGACCCCAACGGCCCCATCACTCCACCTGCAACCCCTGTGCTTTTACATGAACCTTTTTGTGTCGAAGTTTCATTGTCTCATGTTGTGCATAATACCTGCGACCTGCAGGGCTGGCATGGAGGATCCCAACGGCCCCATCACTCCGCTTAACCCCTACTCCAGAATCGTTTTGTGACAGACTTATCACCATCTCATTTTGTGCTTTCACTGAAACCTGTGAATCATGACCTGCAGGGCTGGCATGAAGGACCCCAACGCCCCCATCACTGCACCTACAACCCCTACACCAGAACTGTTTCGTGACAAAGCTTGATACCATCTCATTTGGTGCTCTCACTGCAACCTGCGAATCGTGGCCTGCAGGGCTGGCATGAAGGACCCCAACGGCCCCATCACTCCGCTGAACCCCTACACCAGAACCATTTTGTGACAAACTTGATTCCATCCCATGTTGTGCTTTCACTGCAACCTGCGAATCGTGGCCTGCAGGGCTGGCATGAAGGACCCCAATGCCCTCATCACTGTGCTTACAACCCCTATGCTTCTACACGTGCCGTTTTGTGTCAATTTTCCATTATCTCAATTTCTGCATTCCCTGCGGCCTGCAGGGCTGGCATGAAGGACCCCAATCTTCACATGCACCATTTTGTGTCAACCTTCCAATATCTCAGTCCGTGTTATTTTTGGTTCATCACCTGCAGGGCTGGCATGAAGGACCCCAACGGCCCCATTGCCTCCTTCCTGTTCCTTGGCCCCACGGGGGTGGGCAAGACTGAACTGGCCAAGGCGCTGGCGCAGAATCTGTTCAACACAGAGCAAGCCATGGTGAGGCGCTTGTTGGGCGTGTGTTTTGCTGCTGTGAGTCAGCTGTATATTTCAGTGCAATGAGTCCCCTGGCACGCATGGCGTACTACTTGTCAACATCAGCGCATAAACTGTATGACACAGAGCACTGCTTGCCCCTATATGTGTACTGCACTGGCCAAGGCGCTGTCGCAGAACCTGTTGAACACAGAGCAGGCCATGGTGAGTCACCAGCCCTGCTGCTGTGCTGGGTGTGTGTGTGTGTTACTTCACGTGCGTAAAGGGTAAAAGTCTGCTGTTTTCTGGTCAGCGCAGAGCAAGTCATTGTGGAAACCGTGCTATGTTGCTGTTGTGGTGATAGTCTGGTCAGGGGTGTTGTGGGCAAGACGGAACTGGCCAAGGCGCTGGCACAGAACCTGTTCAACACAGAGCAGGCCATGGTGAGTCACCAGCATTGCTGCTGTGCTGGGTGCGTGTGTTGCTTTACGTGCGTGTTTCGTGGGGTGTGTGCTGATTGGCTACCACTGCTCAACATCCGTTCAAATTGAGCGACGCGTTTCAGATGTGGTTGTACAAATGTGCTGTGCTGTTTTGTAGGTGTGCCTGAACATGAGCATGTACATGGAGAAGCACGCAGCGGGGAAGTTGATGTTTCGCGGCCTCACTCCAACACCTGTTATAACAGTTTTGTATCACATGTGGTTGTTATGCTGTGTTCCAGGTGCGCCTGGACATGAGCAAGTACATGGAGAAGCACGCAGTGGCCAAGCTGATATTTCGCTGCTTCACTCAACGCATGCTATAACATAATCCATAATATGTTGTTATCCAGGTGCGCCTTGACATGAGTGAGTACATGGAGAAGCACGCAGTGGCCAAGCTGATCGGCGCCCCACCCGGCTACGTTGGCTATGATGAGGGAGGCCAGCTAACCGAGCAGGTGAGGAGGCCTGGCTCAGCTGGTGTGGGTTTGTAAGCGGCAGCTTCTTCGACGCAGAGTGGGCGCTGCTGTGATGCATAGCTGAGCTGCATCATTGCTGCAGTCCAGTGCTTTGTTGCTGGTTTGCAGACAGCACCAATTGATCTGCGGGTTGCGCTGTTGCAGCGTTGTTTCACCGTAATACATTGCTATTCTTCCACATATGTTTTTGCCACATGCAGGTTCGGCGGCGCCCGTACAGCGTGGTGCTGTTTGACAGTGCCGAGAAGGAACTAAGCCACTGGTGCCCTGTTATGGGATGTTTTACTATGTTATTGTTATATTTCTTTTGCCAACTGCAGGTTCGGCGCCGCCTGTACAGCATGGTGCTGTTTGACGAGGTGGAGAAGGATTCAAGCCACTGCTGCTCCTGGCACTCCTGCATAGTGTGCGTATGGCATGGATGTGCTGCTATGCTCGTATGTGACATTCTGTTATTGCCATTTGTTGTGTTGCCAAATGCAGGTTCGGCGCCGCCCGTACAGCGTGGTGCTGTTTGACGAGGTTGAGATGGAATATGCCACTGGTGCCCTGTTACAATATATGTTACTGTGTTATTGTTATCTGTTATGTTGCCAAATGCAGGTTCGCCGGCGCCCGTACAGCGTGGTGCTGTTTGACGAGGTGGAGAAGGCGCACGTGGACGTGTTCAACCTGCTGCTGCAGATCCTGGACGATGGACGCGTCACAGACAGCCAGGTGCGACTCTTACTATTCTTGTTAGAAGACATTGTCTGCATAAGATGACCCTGCATGGCCACAAGCTGCTGATGCGGCCAAGCATGCGTTGAATAGTATTGCTGCAACAAGTTGACGGCTGCGTCACACAGCCAGGTGCCCGCCAGGGGTTTGTTATCGGATGGGCCAGAATTGTTCGCAGATGGTCTCACAGGGTTACAGGCCGCCGCCGCTACCAAGCATGCGTCCTGTAGCAATACTGCAACAGGGTGACGACATCATCGCATGCGAATGACATCATAAGCTGCAGAGTTTGAGCTGGCTGTAGTGCCTGCCCTCGCGCACAATCATGTGCTGTACGCCATGCCAGCCGCTACCCGCCGATGGTTTTCCTCTTCCCTGCTCATCATCATCTGAGCATCTTTCCACCTGCTGACAGCCCGGAACCAACCCCAGAAGGTATGAATTCAGCCATAGCAACCTTCTTCCTGCTGTGGCTGCTGCACGTGTGCCTGCCCCGCAGGGCCGCGTGGTGTCGTTCAAGAACGCGATCATCATCATGACCAGCAACCTGGGCAGCGCGGAGATCTTCAACCACGCCTACAAGGCGCAGCAGCACAAGGCCTCATCACAGGAGACAGGTGCGCGCAGGACACAAGGCCAGGCTCTGCTTCCAGCCCGCGTACACTGAACTGCCAACGGCCCTGTTTTGCACCAAATTTTGCTGCATCTTGTGCGTGCTGCTGTCTATCTGGTGCTACCCAACAGTCAACCATATCTTGTGTGTCTGTTGCAGCAGACGCGCATGAGTTGGTGTTGGACTACGGTTATGGACAAGGTGCCGCGCCACTTCCAGCCCGTGTTCCTCAACCGCATTGCCACCAACCCTCTGCTGCACTGCCATCGCCTGCTGTGTTGCGACGTAACCACCAACCGTATAAATGAGGCCATACAATGACTTAATTTGTTTGACTTGCCGCAGAAATGTGTGAGCTGGTGATGGACAAGGTGCGGCGCCACTTCCAGCCTGAGTTCCTCAAACTCCCTCAACCTCATTGCCACCAACCGTACAACTTAGGCCATACATTGTCTTCGTTTGTGTCTGTTGCCACAGACGTGCGTGAGCTGGTCATGGACAAGGTGCGGCGCCACTTCCAGCCCGAGTTCCTCAACCGCACTGCCGCCAACCCTCTGCTGCACTTACGGCGTCTGCTTTGTTGCCCACTATATCTCAGGTCTTGGGTTCAAGCAAACTCCCATGAGTTGACTATCGGCCCGCTGGCTTGTGCTGGGGTCTGTTTCCAGCCTCAAACATAAAATGCAATGTATATTTATCTGGTGCTGCAGATGTGCACGAGCTGGTCATGGACAAGGTGCGGCGCCACTTCCAGCCGGAGTTCCTCAACCGCAATGACGAGTTCATCATCTTCGACCCGCTCAGCACTGACATCGCCTGCTCTTCTGCTCTGCTGCTAACCACCAACCATGTCTTGTGTGTCTCTTGCCGCAGATGTGTGCTGACATTGTCTGCTCTGTTGCTACCCAGTAACCAACAACCAACCCTTGACCAACCTCATTCCTTGTTTGTGTGTGTTGCCGCAGATGTTTGTGAGCTTGTGATGGACAAGGTGCGGCGCCACTCCAGCCCGAGTTCCTTCACTGCTTGCTACCCAACCACCAACCGTATGTTTTGTGTGTCTTTCGCCGCAGACGTCCGTGAGCTGGTGATGGATAAAGTCAGGCGCCACTTCCAGCCTGAGTCCCTCAACCGCATCTCCACCAACCCTGTGCTGCACTAACATCGCCTGCTGTGCTGCAACCTGACTAACCACCATGTCCTAGGGCTTGGGTACAATTCACGAACACGCCATGAGTTGACTCGCTGGCTTGTGCTGTGGTCGTGTTTCAGCCTCAAACATGTCTTGCATTGTATGATTGCCTTGTCGCAGACGTGCGCGAGCTGGTCATGGACAAGGTGCGGCGCCACTTCCAGCCGGAGTTCCTCAACCGCATCGACGAATTCATCATCTTCGACCCGCTCTCCAGCAGCCAGATTCGCACCATCGTGGGCCTGCGCTGCAAGGGAGTGGTGGCGCGCGTGGCGGAGAAAAAGATGAGCCTCGCACTCAAAGACAGCGCGATACAGTGAGTTGTTTGAGATGTACATATGCATGTTGTGACCGCATGTGTTGAATGTACTGAATGTGTTGAGTGTGTTGGACTGTAGGCCTTGGAAAAATGTCTAAGTCTGCAACAGCTCTTGCTAGGGCGTGGTGGCGTGCATGTGACAGAGAAAGCTGGGTCTGGCCCTGAAGAATAGCGCAATGAGTTCGAGATGCTTGTCGTTTGTGGACCATGCCATTTTGGCTGTTGGCGCCTGCAATGCAAGGTACTGGGTGTGGCCGCTGGCGTTCAGGTGAGCCAAGCAGCATATGCAGGTGTTTGATGTCGTGGACGGATGTGAGTGACGGCACCAACATGTACACGTTCTTGAGTGCCAGGGTCATCTTCTTCTCCGCCACGCGCGCGCGACCACTCCCTTGCAGCGCGATCCAGTGAGTCTTTCGACGTGTACATGTTGAAGCCTTGAATGTATGTACGTTTGCAACAGCTGTTGGAAAGGCATGGTGGCGCGCATGGGACAGAAGATGATGAGCCTGGCACTCAAAGGCAGCGCTTTACCGCGACATGCCCAATGTTGTTCTTTGCCCTGCAGGCACCTTGCTGCAGTGGGCTATGACCCTGTGTGCGCAGCACAACTCTGACTGCCGCGCCTTGACCAATGAAGTGACCAATTCAATGATTATACTGACCATCTTCTGTACCATATTGTTTGTTTGTCCTGCAGGCACCTTGCTGCTGTTGGCTACGACCCTGTGTACGGAGCGCGCCCTGTGAAGCGGGCCATTCAGCGGGAGCTGGAGACGCCTCTGGCACAGGCACTGCTGCGCGGACAGTTCCAGGTGCGCAACAGTTCATGAATGTGTAACGACCACTGTGGTGCACTTGTTTTGTAGCAGAACCGTAGCTGCACGTACATGTCGAGTGTGGCAAAGGGCAGCAGTAGGACGCAAGGTTGGCACATGTTGTGTGATTATGTACTTGCTGCTTGCTGCTGCTGTGCAGGGCGCTGCTGCTGTGCGGGTTGCTGCTGCTGTGCGGGTTGCTGCTGCAAGTTTCAGGTGTACACATGGAGCATATGCCTTGCTGAGCTTGCTGAGTACTACTGCTGTATGTGCTTTGCCTGTTGATCTTGCAGGAGGCTGACGGGATCATTGTTGAGGCGGCAGAGCCTGGCCAGGGCCTGCAGTACTACTGCGACCCTGCATTCTGAATACTGCTTGACACAACACACCAAGCATGTACTGCGGTTGTGCTCATGCAACGTCGGGAGAGATATGGCAGTATGCCACACATGTTTGAGCGGATGCAGAGTGAAGGCTCGCTTACTCCTGCGTGCACTGGTTCTCATCCTAATGGTTTGCAGGAGGCTGACGCTATCATTGTAGAGGCAGCTGAGCCTGGGCAGGGCCTGCAGTACTACCGCGTGCCTGCACCCCAGGACCCTCTCGCTGAGTCAGACAGTGAGGATGCAGCAGCAGCAGCAACCGGCAGCAAAAGCGCCAAAGCTGGCAGCAGCAGCAGCAGCAAGCCGCAGCAACAGCAGCAGCAGCAGCCGATCCGTGTGCACATACCGAGCGTGAACCGGCATGTGAACTCGTTTGGTGCTGGGAACGGGATCGGCAGTGCGCCTGCAGCAGCAGCAGCAGCGCAGAAGTCGAAGCTACCGCCAACTGGCCTCAACGCAAACAGCAGCATCAGCAGCAGTTTGAAGTATGATCCATTGAGTCAGCGAGGTAGCAAGAAGGGCAGCAGCAGCAGCAAACCACCCCGCAGCAACAGCAGCAGCAGCAGTGCACCCGCAGGAACATCACCATCATCACCAGTGCCAGCTCCTGAAGATGGTGACCTATATGACGATATGCCAGCGCTTGATATGGACACAGAAGGGCAGCAGCAGCAGCAGCGGGGGGAGGAGGGGTCAGCGCCTGTCCGTGAAAACAGCAGCGGCTCAGTTTCTGCGTTGATGTCTGGCATGGACGAGACTGTGGCTGCACGGTTGGACAAGGGGAACCTGCCGTCGTTTCTGAGGACGCCTGTTAGGAGAGACGGCGATGACAACCTGCCCACGCAGTCAAACTGATGGTGTCCTATTGTTACGGGGTGATGTTGACTGCAGCCGCAGGGGATGCATTGGTAGCACTGCGTGTTGCAGTTGACTAATAATCAATCCTTGTAAGCCATACCTTCCGGCATCGGCAACCGCGCCTCACCCACTGGGGAGGCGGAAAGCAGACTGATTATTCTCTCTATTTTCGGTGTAAGGTAGACCACCCAGTGAGTCATCATCATCATCATCATCATCATCATCATCATCATCATCATCATCATCATGTTACCCATTAAGCCATAGCGTCAACGCCATCGGCCCCGCGTCCCGCAGGAGCGGAAGAAAGAGGGAGCACTGCTCCATTGTGTTTGCAATTATTACGCACATCCCAAGCTTGGACAAGATACTCAGCAATACCACCCAGTGAGTGTAAGGTAGACCACCCAGTTGCAGCTGACTGTGAGTTGAGCGGGTGCATGTGTGGGCTAAGCAGGCGTCATTGCGAGCTAGCAGCAGCTGGCCGAAACAAAGGCGTGTAGGTTGACGCTGGTTATGCGACAACTGGCATTGCTAGCAGGCATGCCGCGGGGAGGGGGAGTTGCTTGCACGTGCAGGCAGCTTTGACTGGTTAGTGGCTTCGGCGAAGTGTGAAACGCGGCTGCATGTGTGGATGGAAGCTGACACCGCAGCTGATGGCTGCATAGAATGTGCTTTACAGTGTGCTCTTGATGGCCGATGGCGTTGATGCTATGGCTTAATGGGTAACATGATGATGATGATGATGAGTGTGCTCTTGATGTCAGGTAGATAGCGCCCTGCCAGGGTGCTTTCTACCTCAAGTTACGATCGACTGTAAAGCCGATCCTGTGCAGCCATCAGCTGCGCTGTCAGCATCAAGCTGATGGGAGCGACTGCAACCCTTGACTGAGCCGCAGCTTGCAACTCGCATGTTTGTTGTCATGTACAGTGTGCGCCTTGTCCTGCGGCTGCGGCCACGCTCTACTAGGTGTACTGGTGTTTCAGTTACAGCTGTGTGACGCGTCAGTTTTTACGTATGCGTGCTATGTTCTCTCAAAAGCAAAAGCTTGTGTATCCAGGGCACGAGTATGGCCTTGAGCTCACCCCGTTCTAGGCCAACTTGATGACCTATGATTTGCGCGTGCTGTAAAGGCAGGCGCCTGTGCAGGATGCCTGTGCTTGCCAAGCAGGACGGTCCTGGGCTTCCCCTGTAGTGGGTCAGGGCTGGGTTTTTTTGAACTCATGTGAGGAGCAGCAGCACGATGCAAGTTGGCGTCCTGCAATCCCTTACTAAGGGAACTTAGTGACTAAGTTTGTGTGCACCTCCAGCAGCAGTTGTGGTGGCGATCATCACATGCGTGCACATGCAGGCTACTGCGTTCTGTCCCGCGCACGATGGTGCAAGCGTGCTCATGAGCTCAGCATTATCGCGTGGCGAATGGTGTAAGTATCACAATGCTTCATTGCCATTGACCTCTACAGCGTCTAAAGGCCTAGGATCCTGGGGTGCTGGAATGGTGTTTATGATGTGCTGCCTAGCAGCTGATGACTTGGAGCACGGCGCAAACTCGCCTCAAAATCATTTCGCAGGTCAGTGATAATGTTCTTACTGGCATTGTAGCCGTATAGTATAGCGTGCAGCAGACACGGCGTTTTGCGCAGTGATCATCACAGTGAGGATCTGAGTTGTACACCAGGCTCAAGGGCATTCGCGTATTAGCATCCTGATCTGTTAAATTCGTCGTTTCTAGAGTAAAAGCGGAGATAGTTCGACACGGGTGTTGATACTCGCCATATGTGCCCCCTTCCCTGTCCAAGCGACCCGTATACATGTCTCATTTTGTCTCATAGCATTTAACGTGGCTGTTTGATGTCATCACGGCATGTCTGGCTTCGTTTGCCACCAACGACATCAAATCCCATGTGCCCCTCAACACGCTGTCTTTTTTGACGATCATACGCCACACGACTGCTCGCCTCCGCCATAGACCTCTCACACGATAACTTGGAATGAAATTGACTATAACTCTGTCACAGTAACCTACTCTGCAGGCTAGCTGACAGGTAGCTTCTGCGAACTGCAAACACACAACTGGCAGCATGCACCGTTCCTTGATGAAAAATGACTAAGGCTGCCTTGCAAGCAAATGTGGGCCCATTCTCACGGCGGCAGCGGACGGGCAGCGTGGTAGCAGCGCTGCTGCTGTTGCTACTGCTGCCGCTGAGGACACATGGTCTTGCAAGACCAATTGGGTCAAGCGCAACACCAGTAGCCGCACAGGCACCTGCAAAGTGTGCCATCACGTACTGCGTGAACGCTGCTTGCAAGCAGCTTCGAAGTGGCAGCTGGAGTTGCAGCGTGTGCAATTACCAGCGTGTGCCTAACGCCAAGAAGACGGAATGTGTCTGCCCTGCTGGAAAGATACCATCTTGGGAGGGACCAAAATGTACACGTAGGTAAAACATCCTTTTGAGGCAACATGAACAACATGAAGAGCTACAGACACTGCTCCTTGCATGCAGCACAATACCGGCTGCGTTGGTGTTCTCCTCATGCACAGACAGAGCAGAGGTGCTTCAACAAGCTGGGCTTGTACAGGCTCTAATTCGCCATGGCCATCTCACTTTTACAGTCAAATTAACAATCAGAACCCTTGACTGTTCAACAGGAGATGTCAACCCCAAATCTTGTGCTGCCTGCTCTGTACATCTTTCATGCTGCAGCTTGCCCTGAGAACAGCTACTGCCCTGCAGCAGCAAGCAACACGAATACGGACCCCTCTCAGCTTGCCAACCCTTGCCCAGTCAACACACTATCTGGACCTGGAGCATCCAAGCTCAGTGACTGCGTAAATGCACCTGGCTACAGCTACAGGCTAAGTAAGCAAGGCACACGAGTGACTCTCACTGCAGTGCCATGCCCGCCTGACAGCTACTGCGAAGGACTGGAGAAGCAAACCAAGTGCACATCATGTCCCAAGAACTTCAAGACAGGTGGGCAGCACGGCAGCAGCAGTATGCAGTCACATCCTGCTCAGCAGTGCTAGATCTTTTAGAAGGTAGGCAGCAAGGGGAGGGGGGCGGGGGCAGCAGCAGCATGCAGTCTGCAACCGTTGCACACTGAGCTTCTAGATTCAATCTAGTCAGAGTCTGGCAAAAGTGAACAGGCGGGGGGCCAGCAGCAGCAGCAGCAGCAGCCCCAGTGCACAGCATGCCCCCAAAACTTACAAAGACAGGTAGGAGCGCAGCAGCAGCAGCAGCAGCAGTGCCTTATTCCAAGCAAGCAGTGGTCATGGCAGTGCTTGCCAATGAGTAGATGTGCCTTGCAGTTCCCAGCAACAAAGGCACTAAAACAGCATCATCAATGTGTGCTCCCCCGCCAGGCTGTGAGCTGGCCTCAGGCAGCAGCAAATCTTCCGCAGGTTGTGCATGCATCGTGGCTCGCAAGCAGCAGCAAATCTTCCGCAGGTTGTGCATGCATCGTGGCTCGCAAGTAGCAGCAAGGGGGCCAATTTGACTGCGCAAAGCCCTTGGAGGTGGCCCCCTTGCTGCTCAACTGCCACTGGCCTGCTATGCTGGCCTTAACTACCAGCTATGCTGCCTGGTGCTGTTTTGTGTGCTGCACCTGCTGCTTGTGTTGGCTGGCCAATGCTGGGTGTACAGACTATACAGTGCACCGGCAGTCGCACCACATCAAGGTGGATCAGCCAACAGCACGTCCACTTCGCGCTCGCTGCTCTTCTTGCCTGCTGTGCTCCGCTCTGCTCCGCTTATGGGCCAACATGCAGATCCCAGCAACGAGCGCGGCAGCCACATCTCTCTCGACGTCTGCATCCCCCCACCCGGATGGCAGCTGGACCAAATCAGCGACAACACAATCATGCGTTGCCCACCAGGCACCTTCAAACCTGATTACGGCGACTCTGAATGTACCAGCTGCGAAGCAGCCGTCGGCAAGGGCTTCACAACAGCAACTGCAGGAGCAACGTCTGCAAAAGAGTGCGATGAACTGCTGCCAGGGTATGCGGTGTTGAGGCAGGGGCGTGTGGTGTTGGATGCTGGCGGCTTTGATGGGTCTACTGCTGGCCTGCGCACCAAGATGTGCCCACAGGTGGGCAAAGTTGGAATTGGCACTGACCAGTAAAAAGCTGTACACGATCAGCCTTGGCTTGACTGACATATGCAGTACCGTGGAACGCAGTGCAGTGCAGATTACAAAAGGGTGGTTTAGAAATCTGTGTTGTGCTGACTTTGCTGCACCAATGAGTGTGCAGCAATGGCACCTGCAGACATTCACGCTGCTTCGCTCACGGCAAGATGATCCCTTTGAAAATGGAAGAGCGGCTCTGTACGCTTCACATGTGGGTGGGTGGCTAGAAGCATTCAAGGTGCATTACGAAGGAATGCTCCTGCTGCTTCCTTTCTCATGTCGCAGGGCTATGTGTGCCCAGGAGGCCCACCAGCTGGTGATGGCCTGCCGCAGCCCTGCCCAAGGTATGCCGCACAGGCTGTGCACAACAAGCAGCACAGCACGTTTAAATGAACTGATCCATTGTTGCAAGATGCAGTGCACCAAGATATGGCAGCCTGTCCAGTGGTTAGTCCAGCAGTATGTGGCGGGTGTCTGGATGCTGTTCAACAGCATCCGCGATGCAGGTCAGAGATGCTGTTGGAATCAGGTCAGAGGAGCCTGCCTGTACGCACATGCTCCAATGCGCTGCCTCATGATAATCACAGTGGCACCACCGCCTCACACGCACTGCCGCAGGACCACATGCAAGGGTCCACCAGCCATGAGCTCTGAACCTGTGTGAACCGCTAACCCTGCCTGCATAATGTGTATGGTACGACGGCATGTCGTGTTTTAACTGCAGGGGCATGCTGACGATTGGTGAGGGCGCCAGCAGCACGGCAGCCTGCCTCGCAACGCCAGGCTTCTACCTGCCCGAGGATGCAGCACTGCCTGTGCAGGAGTGCCCATCAGGCACATGGCAAAAGGTGAGCACTGCGGTGCTGAAGTCCTGTAGTGGGGCAGGCTGCTGTGCACATGGACATAGCAAGCGTACAGTGTTTCAAGCCATAGCAGATAGCAAGGGTGCTCTAGTTTGGGCACAATGCTGGCCATGCAATAGTGAAGCTACAGGCACGTTGAACAAGCTGCTGCACGCATCCATCTCAATGCCAAGCAGTTATGTGCAGCACTGCAACATATAGCAGCGCAGTTGCTGCAACACGTGTGATTGGTGTATACCATGCAGTAGTGGCCTTGCAAGTACGCACTGCGGCTGTTTCTTCATGCACGAGTGCATTGCAGGTGCATGAAGCTGCTTGGCAACGTATCTGCTCAGCACTGCTGAGTCAGCAATGCACAAGCAGCTGCCTGGCAAGCATGAACGCATACAACAAGCAGCTTATGTGGCACTGACGCATGTCTGGTGACTACCACACTTTGCCAACTTACAAGAAGCACTTTTTCTCCTTGCTGCCCTTGCAGGACTGGAGCAGGGCCAGCAGCTGCACCCCTTGTGGTAACAGCGGTCCGTGGCTCTCCGACAAATCAACGCAGCTTCAGCTGCTCAACCTTGATACTGGCGGCCCTGGCAGTACCCTGACAGTGCGTGGTGCGCGGCGATCTTGTTACATCCAACCAGGCATGGGAGTGATCGCAAACGATACTGGCGAATATGGATTCTGGAGATCTGATGCACAGATGATCCTGGCAGCTGTGATTTGCCAGCCTGGGACGTACGGCGTTGCAGCAAACCAGTATCTGCCAGATGAGCTTCAGCAGTTCCAAGGTTTCCAATGCGTACCGTGTGATCCTGGGATGATCACAGCTGGAGATCAGTACAGGGCGGCTGCGTACGTCAGCAGCAGCGGAGAGGTTGTGGCTGTTGATGCAGCGGAAGGAGGGTTTGTGGATGCAAAGGCATGCACAAACAAGGCTGGCTGGGGCTTCTATACAAACATACTGTCTGGCAACGCCTCCAGGGAATGGTGCGTGGTGGGGAATGAGCTTTTGAACAGCCAATTGATTTTGCAAAGCTCGCATGCGGGATGGGTTCACGTACCGTAGGCTTGCTTTCAGCGCGCGCCCAGATTGCATCTCCTTTTACGATTGTGAATCAAGAAATCTGCCAAGCAGACGGACCGGGTCTAGCCATGCCGCAGGCCCTGTCATCACCTTGGGGATGTTTTGTGCACTACATCCCTATTTTCATGCTGCTGCTCCTGCTGCTGCTGCTGCCGCTGCTGCTGCTGCTGCTGGCTCTTGCTGCTGTGGCATGTGCATTGCAGCGCTCCTGGAAGCTATAACGCTGCCAACAACTTGCAACCATGCACAGAGTGAGTTGAAAGACTACTGGTGGTTCAGTAAAGCCTGTACAAGCTGATACCTTGTTTTTCAACAACCCTCATATCTTGTGATGGCTGGTGGGAATTCAAACAAACAGCACCATGCTGTGCAGCCCTTGCTGTGTAGCCACCACACCCCAGGCACTCCTGTGCAGCCATCACACCCCAGCCACTCCTGTCGGCCAATGCATGCTCTGCTCCACCACAATCACGATCCAAAACTTGCTGCCATGTGCTGTACCTGACTCCACCATTCAAATTCGCAACGCCTGTTTGCTGTATGCAGCTGTCCCATGGGGACAACCACCTACAGCCCAAGCAGCAGCAGCATCGGCGACTGTGCGATCTACGTGCAAGGCTGGGGACCTGGTACAAATGGCGAGGCAGCGAAGTGCGCACAAGGCTCGTATGCTGGCGCCAACGTCACACGTAAGCACCTGCTGGTTCTGCTTGTGCTGCTGAATGCTGGTTGATGCCCTGATCATGGTCAAACAGCCGGTCAGACCACAGGCCTCATGCTGTCTCTGTCTGATTTCATCCCTGCAAAACATCATCTACTTTCCAAAAGGCATTGTGCATGAGCTGACCCTGCTGCTGCTGCTGCCCTATTGCTGCTGCTGCCATCAACACAGTGGGCACCATATGCACGCCGTGCCCCGAAGGCACCACCACCCCAGCTGTCGGATCCACCTGAAAGGCATTGTGCATAACGTGCCCCTGCTGCTGCTGCTGCCCTGTTGCTGCTGCTGCTACCCTGTTGCTGCTGCTGCTATCCACACAGTCGGCACCATATGCACGCCGTGCCCCGAAGGCACCACCACCCCAGCTGTCGGATCCACCTGAAAGGCATTGTGCATAACGTGCCCCTGCTGCTGCTGCTGCCCTGTTGCTGCTGCTGCTACCCTGTTGCTGCTGCTGCTATCCACACAGTCGGCACCATATGCACGCCGTGCCCCGAAGGCACCACCACCCCAGCTGTCGGATCCACCTGAAAGGCATTGTGCATAACGTGCCCCTGCTGCTGCTGCTGCCCTGTTGCTGCTGCTGCTATCCACACAGTCGGCACCAAGTGCACACCTTGTCCTGAAGGCACCATCACCCCTGCTGTCGGAGCCACCTCCACCAATGACTGCTACCTCTGCGCACCTGGCTATGGCGGCCCCGACAAATCATCCTGCCGCAAATGCAGCAGCGGCTTCTTCCAACCGCAGGACACCACCCAGCAGACGCTAACGGGCAGCTTGCAGTGCCTTCCGTGCCCCACAAACCGTGCATTCAGCTACGCTTGGAACCCTGATTCTCCAGCTGATGTGTACTATCCCCCCGCGACGAGTGTGACTGGTGCCAGTGCAGCTGAGATGTGTTTGTCGGAGTTTGCGCAGACGGCTGATGGGGCTTTCTTTGTTGAGCTGAGGGCGAGTGAGGAGTATGCCGCGGTGGGCAGCAGCACCAGTTTTTTCACACTGCAGGTGAGTCCAGGGCTTGTCATGCGTTGCTTCTGGTTTCGTGCTGAGCTCTGTTTTTCACTAGACAGCGCTACGGATGCAGCTCACTGCTCTGCATGCCTTTTTCATACGGATTCAGTTTTATCTCAGTCATCCTGATAGTCCAGCATTCTTGCTGCGATTCGCAACGTCGACAGGATCGATTGTCGCCCCAGCACATATCATTTTCGGTTTTGTTACAGCAGCCTGCTGCAATCGATTTGCGTCTCTCTCACAGCTCCCTCTCTGCTTCCTGTTTTTGTTTCCGCAGGAGTGCATCCAGATGTGCCGCGAGCAAGATGCATGCGCGTCTGCCACCTTTGATTACGCAACCGGCAGCTGCCACCTTTGGAGGCCCGGCTCTAGCAGCAGCAGCAGCAGCAGTATTGATGAAGCGCTAGCTGCTGCTGGCGGCATAGCTTTCAAGACATGGGCGTCAACCTACGGCCCTGATGACAAGCCTTCTGGCTCTGATGGTAATGGAGGTAATCCCGGCGGTGGGGATTACTACGGTTACAACCCGCCGGATTACCCTAACCCGCCACCTCCACCGTCTGACTGGTATGATACAATCGGGCAACGTATTGATAATCCTTTGCAGCCCCAATCTTTGGGCTCCGGATATTTCACTTTCTGGCCAAATGCAACAGCTGCATTGGCATCAATCATGCCAGGTGTGCTTGTGACTTCCGTTGCTGACACTTTGAGCAGCTGCACATCAGTGTGCACTATGGACAGCTTGTGTACTGGTGCTGTGTTTGGTGCCTATGATGCATCTTCAGGCGCAATAGCTGAGCTGACGCCTGGTGTCAAGTGTATGAGGCTGAAGGGGACAGTGGTGGCCGGCGATCCTCGCAGGACGTTGGTCAAAGCAAAAACCCTTGCCCTGCGTTGAGGCAGCACTTCAGGTGCTGTTATGGAGCATGTTAGGAGGTGTGGAGGCGCATAAGGTCTTCGCCATCGTCACACACACCCCATCCCTGAAGTTACCCGGGTGTTGAGTGTCAACACACCACGCGTAGCTCATTCATTCAGCTCTATGCAGCATGATGCGGTTGCTACCAGTCATTAAACGGTTGAGGGTGGCTGGGTGGCTGGGTTGCAGGGTGGACTGTGTCCAGTGGTTGCTGCACTGTTAGACGTGTTGTGCTGGGGTTGGGGGTTGTGAGCTTCAACAGTTGCTCACCACCAACTCAGCTGTACAGCTGAGTAACATGTCACGGCACTTGCGTGTACTTGGAAGGGCATGCCGGGTCCTGGATGTGATTATGTACTCGTTTTTGCAATCTTTGTTTTCATTTTAGTATGGTGCATATGCACCGCCATGGTCAAGATTATAGTTATTTATGCATCGCTGCATTGCTTGTCAGCACCAGTTAGCCTGCTTGAAGTTTGAGCAGAGAGGTCCGCATGCCACTTTGGCAGTTTACACGTGGGTGGTGCGCTACGTCTAGCCCCTTTGTCCGTGCATCCTTTGTCATGCCAGCGGCACTCACGATGCGAGGTGTCGACGGTTTGTGGTCGTGTGAATGACATGACTCACGAGTGATTTTACCTTACTTTCGGTGTGCCCTAGCTGGCTGTGCGTCATGACTTACCAGCTACCAACTTGGTCCTCTGGTGCTTTTACCAAGGAGGCAGCCAAACCATTCCTGGATTGCTTTTGTTTATTCTTTCTTTCGGCATTCCTTACGAGGGGCTGATGTGGTCAGTGCGTGGTGCAAATTGCCGCCGCGGCACCACAGGCCTGCTGCTCTTTGAGGAGAGGTTAGTTTCAATTTATTCTGGTCATGTCACGGATGATCTCAGATGGTTGAGCTGCTGTCTGCATTGCATAACATCACATTACGTTACAATACATTACATTACATGCACACTGTGCTACTAGACTCAAGGGCAAATAGGGTTGGTGCCTTGTCACCAGACAGACACTGCTCTTATGTCTGCCAACTTCTTCCTGCTGTGGAAGTTGCAGTTCATTGTCACATGCGAGACAATGAGGTGCAACTCAATGAGGTGCAACTGCTGGCGGCTTGATATACAAACTGCATACATGTGGCAACTGGCAGCTGCTGTGGCATACAAAACCAGTTACGATGGGGTCTGAACTGTCTCGGCATGATGCGAGGCATGCATGTGTTGCGCAGCTTGGCGTGTGTGGTGAAGCATGGCTTGCGTGGCACCGCTGCTGGCGGGATGGTATGCTCTGTGCAGTTGTGTGCAGCAGGAGCATCGCCAGTGATGCGGCTGGTGTTTGGTTTGGGGCAGGGGGGTCAACAGATCAGGGGATGCAAAGAGTACACATTATGCTGGATGCAGCATGATGCTGGATGACAAACGGGAGACGTGCAGGTTTCAATGGTGCATCGTGGGACAGACGACATGAGTGAGACAAATGTGAGCGCTTCAGGGGAGCCACACTGGTGTAGGTGGTGTTATATTCTAAGGGACCCCTGGGCGCAACAGATGGAGGTTGGTGCAGCAGCCAAAGGATTTCTGGCTGCTGTCGGCATAAAACTTTAGGCTTATTAGCCTGGTAAGCGGCATAGCAAGCAGGGTGCATTGCATACGAAGGTGGATGGTTGTCCCTGCAGGGACAGCTGTTCTTTTACAGCATGGAGGAGCATAGGCTCAAGCAGGCTTGCCCGTCTGCTTTGAATGCGTGGGGCTTGTAACTCGTTGACAGCAAGGTTGCTGCTGTCATAGCACCGCTTGTGACGGTTGTTGCCAGTTGACAGCCACAGCCTCAGGCTTGCGGTGACACCTTGGCATAAGTATGTGCAGAGTTTGCTTTGCAAGTATGGTGTGGATGTTGAGGCGGCGGCTGATCGAGCTAATGCGTGCAAGAATCACATCAACCGTCAGGTCAGGAAGCTGCATGCAGACAGAATTGTTTGTGAATCACTGCAGCACTCTACTTTGAGCCGTTACATCACGCATGTGCACCCTACACATGCTGATACCATGCGTTTTAAAAGGGCCAGGCCCTTTTTGTTTTCTGGTGCGCCAACGCGTGGTATTGAGTTGCTGATGCGTGTTCGAATGGGCTGTCTTTGCGTGCATGAGCGTACCAGTCGTTATGGTGGCAGCAGAGCCGATTCTAACACAGCATGTCCTGCTTGTGGTCAGGGTGTTGAGTCTTTGTCACATCTGATGTTTGATTGTCCCGCTACTTCTGCTCAGAGGGATACTATGCTTGATGAAATTCGGTCTGTTTTGCGTGATGTTGCTGGCGGCGCTGAAAAATTGCGCAATGTGTTGTCGTTGACTGATGCATCCACTAAGTTGTTGCGTTTTGTTTCCGATGATATTTGGGGTAGTAGGGGGGTGTGCCGAGTGATATCTAGGAGCATTGCTGAGTATCTTGTCCAAGCTTGGGATGTGCGTAATAATTGCAAACACAATGGAGCAGTGCTCCCTCTTTCTTCCGCTCCTGAGGGGCGCGGGGCCGATGGCGTTGATGCTATGGCTTAATGGGTAACATGATGATGATGATGATGAGCCTCAGGCTTGCAAGCCTAATTGGGCCAAGTGGAGCACTGACAAGGAACAGTTGATGTCGATCACCAGGCTAAATATTTACATTACATTACATTACATACTCCACCCAACAAGGAGTGGGAACCCCATTAGGAGCCAACGAGAGGCTCATAGGGGGATAATATTGCAGATTAATCTGCGCAACATGGGGGGCCCAGAAGCCGAATCAGGCATCATGCTTCAGGGCTTTTATAGCACAAAAGCAACCTGACTCTAGCCAGCCTTGCTAAGGTAAGGTGACCTCTGTGCTGTGCAGCATGTGATTTGGCTAAACTTCACCAGGAAAGGCCGCAACAGAAGACCAACCAAGTCATTACAGTTCATGAAACTCGACCCAGACCATCTGGGCCCATGCACGATGATGGTTTCACACTGCCAGTGTGAACGCTTGAAGCGTGGCAGTGTGGCTCACGAACGGCCGGCCGCCATACAGCAGTAACCATTACTCAATGAATACTAACGTTCTAGTCCTGCCTGGATTGGCGAACTTGCCCCGTGGAATCCTGCTGTCTAGTAGCCTAGCTGACGGTTCTGAGACCCTTGAGGGATACACTTTGATTCCAATCACAAAATCAGTATGCCATCCTGGAGCATTGCTCTGCTCAACATTAGGCATCCAATGCTGGGCTGTGCATTCTCTCCCTATCAAACTCCATCAATCAGTTGCCGTGCGGCCAGCAGCGCGCTGTGCCAAACCAACACACCAGCTTTTGCAGCCTGCTGCGGCATTCGGCATACGACACCAGAAGCGATGCCATCGCTAGGCTGAGCCTAGCTATTAGCGCTAACACTGGCGGTCCAAGCACTCGCGCAGCTGCTCCTCAGTTGCCTGCACAAGCTCATGCCGTGCTCCAAGCACCTGACTACGCGCCTCGAGTGCCTGCCAGTACAGCTCCTCAGCTGCCCCATACTTGGCCTGCCTGCTGTAACACCTCCCCAACTCCTCTGCCGCTGCTGCCATACTCAGCAGCGCATCCTGCTGCTGCTTAGTCAACCGCGAGTCCCCATCTTCTAGTACACTCCAGTCCACACCGTCATTGACTCCAGCAGCGCCACCGCCAAACACACCCGTAGCTGCAAAGCTGGCTTGTCGGCTGTGCCGGCCAGCAGCACCAGCAGCAGCAGCAACCGGCACATCTTGCCTTGGTGGAGGCGGTGGGTCCAGCACTAGCACGTCTGCAGTCCGGGCCTCCAAAACGTGCGATAAATGCTCCTCTGCCTGTGCATCGCAGCCCAGCTGCGCCAAGCACAGCGCAAAACCGCGATGCGACGTCATCAGATCCTCTGACTTGCTGCCTCCACTGCTGCTGCTACTGCTGCGGCTGCCGGCAGATGGCTGCTGCTGCTGCTGCCGCACCCAGAGGCCCTGCTTGTAGTACACGAGGGCCTCTGTGTGGCGGCCCTGCTGGCTAAGGCAGTGGCCCAGCTGGTGTGCTGTGGTGGCAACATCTGGGTGCGTCTCGCCGAGTGTGCTGCTGCGGATGGATAGCGCCTGTTCGTACAACGGCTCTGCCTCAGCAAACTGCCCCAACCTACAATGAACAAGCAGTACCACAGTGATGTTACTGGGTGGATTGTTACTGGGTGTTGACAGCATGGCTACCCTTGAGTGGTACAAACCTTCACAAAAGGTCAGCTGGCCAGCAGTCTTCAAGCAGGCTTGCTGTCACATGCCATTTCACACAGTAACCAGGCTCAAACATAGCGGTAAGACCATACCATCTCTGCCTAGCAAACACATGGTGGCTGTTGCCCATGCCAATGCACACACCAATGCTCTGTGCCAGCTCACCTGCTCTTGCATAGCGCCAAGTTGTGCATGCACGCAGCAGTGTCTGCATGCTGCTCC
This sequence comes from Tetradesmus lagerheimii, assembly GCA_902809745.2. NCBI lineage: Eukaryota > Viridiplantae > Chlorophyta > Chlorophyceae > Sphaeropleales > Scenedesmaceae > Tetradesmus > Tetradesmus lagerheimii. The sequence continues at coordinate 41,155 of CADDIJ020000475.1, read as the reverse complement.
CCAAGCGTTGCCTTCCTAACCTCCAATGCAGCTGCATACATCTTTGCAGCAGCCGCATAGCTGCCCTGGCCATACAAGCACGCTGCCAAATTCAACGCTGCAGCAGCCACCTGAGGATGCCGCCTGCCTAATAGCGCCTGCCTGTGGTTCAGCACCTGCCTAAACAGCCCCTCCGCTTCATTCGCTTTGTTGTTTTTGTTGAGGCCCAAGGCCAGGCGCGTCATAGCTGCAATTGAGTTAGGGTGAGAGGTGCCTAAATGCTGCGAAAGGATCGCTAGTGCTGATCGCAGCGCCGCTTCGGCCTCATCTTTCCTGCCTGATAAGCTGAGCTGGCGGGCTAATCCCTCTAGCTGGTTTGCCTCTGCAAGCAGCTGAGAGTGGCTGCTGCTGCTGCTGGTGCTGCCGGCACCACTGCGGCCTCCGCTGCTCCCAACACCAGTAGCACTGCTTGTTCCAATCACCGCATTGCCAACAAAGTCGCCAGGCAAAGCTCCTGCAGCAGTACTGTTTTCCGTACCCTGCCCCAGCCTTGATCTGCTGCATGAGGCCTGCTGTTGTTTACCAGGACTGCTGCTGCGGCTGCTGCCTGCAGCAGCATCTGCATCCCGCTGCTGCTCCCGGTCCGCTAGGTGCTGCTGCTGCTGCTGCTGCTGCAATTGACTGGCCTTGGGGCTGGGTGAACCACCTGCAACTGCTGCTGCTGCTGCCTGCTGCTCCTGCACAGCTGCACTGAGCCCCTGAAGCTTTGCTGGCAGTGAAAGCTTCCGAACGTGCGTCTTGAGAGGTGAGCAGCTTCCATCCGGCTCACCAGCAGCAGCAGCAACAGCAGCTGGATTAGCTGCTGCAGCCTCCTTCGGACAGCTGCTGCTGGCTGTGCTGCTAGTCCGGATAGGTGACAGCAGCACTGGTGGTGGCGGCAGCTCGAGTCCTGCCCTGCCCTTTCCTGGGCTTGGGGATTTCGAGGCATGGCTGCTGTTGCTGGTGCCTGGCCGAACCTGCAGCAACGGCTGGCTGCTGTGCGCGCTGCTGCAGGCTCCACCCTGCTGCTGCTGCTGCTGGGCTAGCAACGAGCTGTAGCCTGGAGTGGGCGAGCCTGCTGCTTCTGGTACTGCACTATATGGAGCATACCTGCTCTGCTGCTGCTGCTGCTGGAAGTAGGAATCTGGCGCTGGGCTGCTAGAGCTGCTTGCATACGTCACTCCATGGCTGCCCCTGCCAGGACTGACACTGCCGCTGCCATTGAATGCTGCACGCTCCTGTGCACTGCAACCACTGGCAGAACTTGCACCTGCCCCTGCTGCTGCAACTGTTGGCGTCTTGGGTGTGTGCGGCGTCTGAGGCCGCTTTCTTGCTGGCGATCCCGCACCAAACAGTGCACGCCATCTGCTCGTCTTTGTAGGTGACGGTGGCACATGGGTAGCTGCACTATCATGCTTTGGGCTATCACCAGACCCCCTTCTGCCCCTGCTGCTGCTGCCACCTCCAAACCTAGATGCTAGTGAAGCCACCACACCAGGCGCCACCAGCCTGCCTGCTTCTGCTGCGGCCCCAGAGCTTGATCCAGCAGCAGCGCCTGCTACCGCCTTGGCAACACCAGCAGCACCAGCAGCAGCAGCAACCCCAGCACCAGCTGCTAGACCAGCTGCTGCAGTAGCAGCACCGCCAGCTGCGCCAGTTGCTGCACTGCCAGCTGCGCCAGCTGCTGCCACACCAGCACCTGCTAGCCCAGCTGCTAGCCCCAGGCCTGCTACTGCACCTGCCAGAATGCTGCCGCCTGTGCCAGTGCCACTAACCCTCCGCATCCGTTCAGGGCTACTGCTGTGGCTATTAGGCTCAATTGTGCGCCTAGGTGACAAACCTCTCGTGCTGTTAGAAGCATTGCCAGCACCAGCACCAGAAGCAGCCGCAGCAGCTGCAACTATCTCTGCCTGCTGATTGCCGCTGCGACTGCCGACGTTGCGCCCTAACAGCAGGTTGCTAAGGGTCCGTTGGTGCTGCCTCTTGCTGCTGCCGGGACTCCCACCAGCCGCAGCTGCTGCGGGTGATGAGTTGGCACTACTGCTGCTCCCGTGCTGATCAGCATACTGACCAGCTGCTGCTGCTGCTGCTGCTCCTACTGTACTGCTAGCACTAGCACCCCCATGTGATCTATGTGCAGCAGCACCTGCAGTCAGCGGGCCTGCTGTGGGTCCTCCCGCCTGCTGCTGTATACTGCTAGCTGCTGAATGGTCCCCAGCCCACTTAGACCCCACACTAGGCCACTTGCTCTGCCCAAACATCACAGCCAGCTGCTGCTGCGCCCGCTGCTGTATCTGCTCATCATCTACCCAGCTCTTACGCTGCAACGGCTTGTGCTGCTGCTGCTGCTGCTGCTGTTGCTGTTGATCCTGTGCTGCAGGTATCTGCCACTGCTTCCTCTGTTTGGTGGGCGAGACTCTGCCATCGCTCTGCTCTGCTGCATCCACACCACAGCCATCAGGGCCATCAAACTTGCCACCCAGCTGCTGCTGCTGCTGGCAATGCTTGCTGAGCTGCTCAACTGCATCTGCACAGCTGCTGGACACAGTGCTGTGCGCCGGGCTTTCGAAGTGCGTCGGCAACTGCCCGGGTGCTGGTTTGCGCATGCTGCTGGTGTTGCTGCTGTCACTGTATGGCCGAGCTCCCCATACTTCAACGCCATCAGATACGCTGCGATGGTGCTGCTGCTGCTGCTGCTGCTGCTGCTGCTGGCGTTGCAACACATAACCACCCTCAGCACCCCCAAGTCCTTGGAAGTCTCTCTGCTGCTGGTGTTGCTGCTGCTGCATGCTACCTTGCATCATTTCTTGCCCATACCCGCAGCCCGCACTGCCCACCACCTGCTCGCTAGCGCTGCGTGCATGGTGCAGCTGCCGCTTGGGCGACGCTAGCCCCATGCTTGCTGCCAAGCCCTGCTGCTGCAGCTGCTGCTGCTGCCGCCGCTGCTGCTGCGCCTCTTGCTCTTCCCGAATGGCCTCTTCTTCACTCCACAGCACCCTGGGAAGCTTGTTAGGGGACCTGTTCGATAAGCTGCTGCTGGGCCTACTGCTGCCTCTGCTGTTGCTGCCACCGTACGGCTCCGCTGCACTTATGCCGTATGGCCCCTGCCTGGCGTAACCGCCTGTACCGGCAAACCCTCCTCCTGCAGCTGCTGCTGCTGCTGCTGCTAGGCTGCTGCCTGCAATGCTGCTGCTGGTACTGCTGCCGCCACCTGGCATGGGTGGGGCTGAGGGTGCACCTAATGAGGACTCCTGGCTGATAAGCGGCAGTAGTCCTATCTGTGCAAGGTACTGATCCAGGCTGGCCTGCAAGCATAAATGTTAGCAGAACATATACGAAATCCAGGTAACATTTACAGCTGTAGCACACATGTGTGCAGTATGAAGCACCCTCGGCAGTTGCAGACATTACTATTCACATCGTGCGCCCCTCAAAGCGGTGCCTGCTCAGAAACAGAAACGCACCTGCTTATCACCCTTGCTGCCAGCAAACCCTGCTACCTGCTGCTGCTTGCCGTGCCGTCGTCCCTCTTCCCCAAGCTCCGCATGCTGCTGCTGCTGCTCCTCATCCTCTTCTGCAACTGCATGCAGCCTGCCAGTTACACTGTTGCCACCGCTGCCGTGTTTGTCCCCTTCTGCCTCCTGCAGCTGCTGCACCAGCTGGCAGCAGTCCTGCTGCAGGCCGACCAGCACGCCACGCGCAGCAGCCATCAGCTGGCTATTGCGGGCCAGGCTGCTGGTGGCGCGCATCAGCTGGGGACGCTGCAGCACAGGACCCATGGCCTGCAGCGCCTGCAGCAGCAGCAACAAACGCAGCATCAGCACGTCAAAGTCTGTGCAACATGCAGTACGTTGACATAACACCAGCAGCAGACAGATCCAGAAACACAACGTGCGCTGTCATCTGCTGTTACTGCTCATCACACTGTGCAACACATCTAACATCATTTGAAAGCATACCTTGAGTATCGCCCCTGCTGTCGGCCGGCGTGCCGGGTCTGCCTCAAAGGAGCCCTGCAGCAGAGCCTCCAGCTGCTGCGGCAGCCCCTCAGGCAGCTCCGGGATCACAGCATGCGCTATCACCTGCTGTTGCTGCTCATCACACTGTTCCACATATTTAAACACGCAAGCATCCCGTTCACACACCACACTTCTGCTGTTGCTGTATAATACACTGTACACCACATGGCACACAAACATAAAGCCGACTTTACCTTGAGTATCGCCCCTGCTGTCGGCCGCCGTGCCGGGTCTGCCTCAAAGCAGCCCCGCAGCAGCACCTCCAGCTGTTATTGCTGTTGCTGCTCATCACAATGTACAACACAGACGCATCTAACATGCAAGCATACCTTATTAGTACAGCCAACATAAAAGCATACCTTGAGTATCGCCCCTGATGTCGGTCGCCGAGCCGGGTCCGCCTCAAAGCAGCCTTGCAGCAGCGCCTCCAGCTGCTGCGGCAGCCCCTCAGGCAGCTCCGTGATCCCAACATGCGCTGTCATGTGCTGTTGCTGCTCATCACACTGTTTCACACATCTGAACACGCAAGCATACTGTTCACACACCACACTTCTGCTGCTGCGGTATATTACACTGTACAACAGATGACACACAAACATACCTTGAGTATCGCGCCTGCTGTGGGCCGGCGTGCCGGGTCTGCCTCAAAGCAGCCCCGCAGCAGTGCATCCAGCTGCTACAACACATCCAACATGCAAACATACTGTTCACACACCTTGAGTATCGCCCCTGCTGTCGGCCACCGTGCCGGGTCCGCCTCAAAGCAGCCCCGCAGCAGCACCTCCAGCTGTTATTCGCTGTTGCTGCTCATAACACTGTACAACACAGACACATCTAACATGCGAGCATACCTGCTACCTAATGCAGCCAACATGAAAGCGCACCTTGAGTTTCGCCCCTGCTGTCGGCCGCCGCGCCGGGTCTGCCTCAAAGGAGCCTCGCAGCAGAGCCTCCAGCTGCTGCGGCAGCCCCTCAGGCAGCTCCGGGATCACAACATGCGCTGTCATCTGCCAGACGCACAGTGTTGCTGCTCATCACACTGTTCCACACATCTAAACACGCAAGCATACTGTTCACTCACCACACTTCTGCTGTTGCTGTATAATACACTGTACACCACATGACACACAGACATACCTTGAGTAATCGCCCCTGCTGTCGGCCGCCGTGCCGGGTCTGCCTCAAAGCAGCCTCACAGCAGAGCCTCCAGCTGCTGCGGCAGCCCCTCAGGCAGCTCCGGGATCACAACATGCGCTGTCATCTGCTGTTGCTGCTCATCACACTGTTCCACACATCTGAACACGCAAGCATACTGCTCACACACCACACTTCTGCTGTTGCGGTATAATACACTGTACACCACATGACACACAAACATACCTTGAGTATCGCCCCTGCTGTCGGCCGCCGTGCCGGGTCCGCTTCAAAGCAGCCCCGCAGCAGAGCCTCCAGCTGCTGCGGCAGCCCCTCAGGCAGCTCCGGGATCACAGCATGCGCTGTCACGTGCTGTTGCTGCTCATCATACTGTTCCACACATCTGAACACGCAAGCATACTGCTCACACACCACACTTCTGCTGTTGCGGTATAATACACTGTACACCACATGACACACAAACATACCTTGAGTATCGCCCCTGCTGTCGGCCGCCGTGCCGGGTCCGCTTCAAAGCAGCCCCGCAGCAGAGCCTCCAGCTGCTGCGGCAGCCCCTCAGGCAGCTCCGGGATCACAACATGCGCTGTCACGTGCTGTTGCTGCTCATCATACTGTTTCACACATCTGAACACGCAAGCATACTGCTCACACACCACACTTCTGCTGCTGCGGTATATTACACTGTACACCACATGACACACAAACATACCTTGAGTATCGCCCCTGCTGTCGGTCGCCGTGCTGGGTCCGCCTCAAAGCAGCCGCGCAGCAGCGCCTCCAGCTGCTGCGGTAGCCCCTCAGGCAGTGGAGGTGCCTGCTTTGCCACCCCAACCGCCGTGCAGATCTGAAGCAGCGTGTCGTGTGCCCAGGGTGGCGCCCCAGTGAGCATGTGCAGCAGCGTGGAGGCAAAGCCCCAGATGTCGACCTTGTTGGTGGGCCGGTGCCCAGGCGTGAACTGCTCAGGGGCCCTGCACAGCACAGACACAACTGCCTTTTGTAATTCTGTGACAAGGATGTTCAAGCTGCTGCAAGGCTGCTGCTGCTGCTGCAGCAGCAGCAACAGCAGCAACAGCAGCAGCAGCAATAGTGAGCAGCACAGCAGCGTGGAGGCAAAGCCCCAGATTTCAACCTTGTTGGTGGGCCGGTGCCCAGGCGTGAACTGCTCAGGGGCCCTGCACAGCACAGACAAAGAGACACTGTGACGAGACAATGGAGAGTTCAAACTGCTAAACGGGCAAGCTCCGCATGCCAGCAGGTGACCCAGGTGACCCATTGACATCAACGTTAAATGACTAACGACACATCACCTGCCTGCAGATTGTATCAGGATCACAGATACTCTGTAAAACACTCACATGTAGTTTGGAGTGCCCCGCAGCACCCCAGATGACCGCGTCGCACCGCCAACTCCCCTCCTGCCGCCCCGCTGCTTCGCCACAGCCCCCACAGCAATGCTGCAGGTGACCACGCTGCTGATGCCAAAGTCAGCAATCACTGCATCGCCCAGCTCATCGTCTATCAGCACGTTGTCTGGCTTGAGGTCTGCTGCTGTCACGCCCAGCCTGTGCAGCTCCACGAGGCCCTTGGCTATGTCCATAGAGTACTTGAGCGCGAGGGGCAACGGCAGCCGCCGTCCTGCAGATGAAAATCCATTGTTTTGTCAGCTAGTGAGACATAAGGTGTCATCTACTGAAGAGAAGAGTTCTTGACCCAAGAGGAGAAGCCGCCACATGCATGTAAGGGAGGGTGCTGCTGCACGTGTGCCAAGGTGCTGGTGGTGTTGTGTCTTTGCTGCATTCATGCCTATCTTGCCGCGCCTGGGTGACGTATTCAATTGTGTGACTGGCTAGCACTACTGCTACTACTACTGCTGCTGCTGCTGCTGCTGCTGCTCATCCTGCCGCACCTGGGTGGCGTGCCACGCGTGCTGCCAGGCTGTAGCTGTACAGCTTCATGATGATGGCAAAGTTGCCGCCCTTCACACAGAAGCCCTTGTAGATACACACCTGCAGCGGCAGTGACGAGCGCACGAGCAGAACACATATGTTTGAACAGGTGCTTGCAAGGCAGCAGCACTACAGCTTGGCCGGTGCGCCTGCCGGCTATTTGGTAACGTCCTACTTGCTTTCTGTATGTTAGCCTGCTGTTTGTTTCCATTGTGTGAGCAGTGCTGGTGTGATCCTTGCACTGGACACATACAGCAGCGCGTAGTGGCTCTTGCCCAGAGCTCTACATCAACTGCTGCCAGTGCTGGCCTTGCTGCTGCTCATAGCCTGCGCACACTCTCTATTTGTGTGTACTGCTGGGCAGCACTCAGTTCATGTCAAGCAACCCAGCTGCTGCTCAAACTCCGCGCCTGCGGGCAGCAGCATAACAACAACTGCCTTATACTTTGCACTGCTATCCACTCAACATGCAGAGCAACCTGCTATCCCTCCTCACCTGCTTGCACTTTGCACTCCCCCTTGGTGTGCAGCAACAGCGCCACCTCGCGCCTCAATCCAACTGCCGCTCATCCACCCCCACCAGAGGCAGCAGCTTGATGCCCACTGCCTAACTCCGCACTGCTACCCTTGTAACACAGCTATCCACTCAACATGCAGACAAAGCTGCTATCCCTCCTCACCTGCTTGCACTCCCCGTGGTGTGCAGCAGCACCGCCACCTCACGCCTCAGGCAATTCAGCTGCCGTTCATCCACCCCCACCAGGGGCAGCAGCTTGATGGCCAGTGCGTTCCTCCATACTGCTACTCTTGTAACCCAGCTATCTAATCAACAAACCGTCAAACCTGCTGCTGTCGTCCCTGCTCACCTGCTTGCACTCCCCCGTGGTGTGCAGCAGCACCGCCACCTCACGTCTCAGGCAATCCAGCTGCCGCTCATCCACCCCCACCAGGGGCAGCAGCTTGATGGCCACTGCCTTGCCCCACAAGCTGCCGCGCCACACCTCGCCACTGTTGCCCTTGCGGCTGATGAGGTTGACCAGCTGCAGCTGGTCAGGCTTCACCATCATGCGCTCAGCATTGGCCAGGCCCCACCTACAGCAGCATGGTTGTACACGCAGGCATCACGCAGGCATGGTTGTTGCACAGCACAGACGCTGTGAGCGGGCTGCGTGTGATGGCAGCAGCTGCACGACCAGTGGAGCAAAGCTGGTGGTTGGAACCTGGGTGCTGACAGTGGCTGTCACTGCTGTCACTGTCAATTCCACATAATGTACAGTAGAGCTCTTACTAGTGTGGTTGCAGCAGCTGCATACGGGCTCACGGCACGCATGCAGCGTACATGCACCGCCGGTGCCTGCTGATTTGCGCTGCTGCTGTAGCGTGTTGCAGCTGCTGCTGAGAGCCCTGAGTATGCTGCTGTGCACACCTGTCCATGAGGTCCATCAATGGCACATTTGCTGCCTCCATAGCATTTTCCAGTGCATAGTTCCTGCAAGCAAATGAACGCAACAGCAGCAGTGGCAGCATCAGCCAAAGTTGACTGCGACACGCAGCGACGGTGATGCATGCTTGTGGAGTGGCGGTTAGTGAGCTTCTACTACTGTTTGCTGGAACTTGTTCCAGCAGGTGAATGTCCAGCAAGTGGTTTTCATGCGGACCAGGCCGCACTGGATGTGCTGGGCTGCTGCTGGCGATGCTGCATCCTGCCTGGTCAAACCAATGTCTTGCAGCTGCTGTGCTGTCCTGGCATATTACACCCCAGAACAGCTGCTGCCTGTGTTTAATAACTACATGTTTACCTAGGCAAGTCGTCCACATGCTTGTGGATAGGCTGTCTGCAGTAGGGGCACCACCGCTGTGGCCCCAGGTTGTGCTGTATGCACTCCCGGCAGAAGGTATGGCCACACTCCAGAATGAGCGGCTGCCTCGCCGAGGCGTTGAACATGGACGTGCAAATCCCACACTCGAACGCCATACTGCTTGATGTGCTGCTGACGCTGCTGAACGGCTGTGCTGCTGATGGGAAGCAGCGTCCTGCTGGTCCAGTCAGTCAGCAGCAGCATGCCCTTCAGCTGCTGCTGCGTCATGCTGCCATGCTGTTGCACACGCTAGCAGCTTAACAGGTCATCCACTATTCGGCGTTTTGACTGAACCTCCTGCCCGAGCGGCTAGTGGCAAGTTGCTGATAGCAGCAGACACAGAGATGCGAATGGCGAGTCCACCGCTGACCAAAGCACTGCAGTACAGATAGTGCGGTGTTTCTGGGAGCGATAAACTTGTTTTAAGCAGGTACAGCTGTAAGTGAGCGTGTTGGAGTTATCGCGTCCCTCCCCAGCAATACACGGCTGCAGGTATGCGAAGTGCGATAAGTAGGCAAACAAGGAATACGAGACCACACGTTTGCGTAGCAGATACCGGCTTTGCAATGCTGGCGATCCCCCTCAGCACACAGATGCAGAAATGGCGGGGCCGCGGGCGAGTGACAGTGCCAGCAAAAAACTGTGCAGAGCACAAAACACGATGATAAAGCGATGCCGCTGCAAAAAGAAAGATTAAGCCATGCGACGCTGGTTGGCTGCACCGGCTGGCTGCAACACATCACCACCTGGTGACCTGCTGCCTGCTGCTCTTGTGCCATTTGCTGCGCCATTCATGCCTGCTGCTGCTGCTCCCGGCTGCTGCCCTGCATCCTGCAGGTCCGCGTCACCAAGGCCTTCCTGGTGCTGGTCCAGCAGCAGGCTGAAGTTCAGGTCTGGCACCATCAACCGAGCAACAACTGCATCTCTGTAGCTGTCAAGCAGCACCAAAAAAGCCCTGTTTGCTTCAAGCCTGAACTCCTCGAGTGGCTGCTGGCTGCTGTATGCTTTGAGCCCTACTGCATGCCGCAGCTTGTCCACATCCTGCAAGCAGAGCAGAGCAGCATAGACGAAACAGCAGCAACATCAGCACAGTTGAGCACCAGCAGCAGCAGCAGCGAGCATGCATCGCCAAGTCTAGTGGGACCCCCTGAAGAGTAATCAGCACCACTCAACGTTTGAAAGGTATTCTATCAATGGCTGGATCTCCCACGTGTGATGTGCTGATCTTTTGAAACTGAGCACAGTATGTTTTGTCACATGGACACATGCCTACTGCAAAGGCAGCAGCGTCTAGCATCATGTATGACACACCATACACCGACATCCACCACACCTCCCTACACTGTTCAGGCGCTGCCTACAATCTGCACCGCTATCGTAAGATTGGCATCACTAACAACATATGCAACAATCACATAACAACAACCGCCCACCTCCAAGAAGCAGCTCCACAGTGCGTCAACCCACTCCAGCATGCATGTGCGATACACCATACACCGACACCCAATGCACGCTTAGGCTTCAGTTGTACTGCTGCCATACTTGGCATAACTAGCAACGTTCAATGATGCTACTCAACCGCCCACCTCCAAGAAGCAGCTCCACAGCGCGTCAACCCACTCCAGCATGACGCTCCTGCAGTAAGCCTGCAGGTACAGCTCAGCATCCAAGTCCAGCAAGCCAGTGCTACTGCCAGCTGCACCTGCTGTGCTGCTGACCAACAGCCGCCGCAATGTGAGGTGCCGCAGCTCATACGCGTGAATAAGCGCTGTGCCTAAGTAGTTGCGCAGCACCTGGACCTACGGTGCAGCAGCAGCAATGCCAAAAGCAACACACGCAGCAACAGGTAAGCGCTGTGCCTAAGTAGTTGCGCAGCACCTGGACCTGCGGTGCAGCAGCAGCAATGCCAAAAGCAACACACGCAGCAACAGGTAAGCGCTGTGCCTAAGTAGTTGCGCAGCACCTGGACCTGCGGTGCAGCAGCAGCAATGCCAAAAGCAACACACGCAGCAACAGGTAAGCGCTGTGCCTAAGTAGTTGCGCAGCACCTGGACCTGCGGTGCAGCAGCAGCAATGCCAAAAGCAACACACGCAGCAACAGGTAAGCGCTGTGCCTAAGTAGTTGCGCAGCACCTGGACCTGCGGTGCAGCAGCAGCGCCAAAAGCAACACACGCAGCAACAGGTGAGCTAGCTGGAGCACACCTGTTGCTGCAGTACTTGGCCGCGAGACCACAGCGTATGTTTGCAACGTGTGTAAAGCGTAGCTGTTCGCATCCTGCATGCGTTTCCTGTCACAGCACGATTGACGCGCTTCACTGTCAGGCATTGAAAAGATTTGAAGGGGGTAGATCACGGCCTTATTGTAAGCTGTGCACCATATTACAATGTGTGTGATTCCCAGCAAGTCAACAGCTGCCTGGGTTGTTCAACAACATGACAGAGGTGCTTTGCAATCAGGCGTAACGAGCAGTGAGGTGACGTACGCTGCGCACCTTTGCCGCGTGCCTGCCTTTCAACGGTGGCCGCTGCATCGCCAGCAGCCCCTCTGGTGGACTCCAGTGCTCTGGAAGCTGCAGCGGTTCACTGCTGCTGCTGCTGCTGCTATGGCTGCTGCTGTATGCTGCTGCTGCAGGCGTGCCAAATAGCTTGGCATGCGCTGCCAGCGCCAGCTGCGTTTTGAACCCCACTTGGAACTGCGGAATAGGCCACGGCAGTGCTGCACCCTCTACCAAATATGCAGCCAGTTGCTGCACCTGCTCAGGGCCTAACACTGTTACTTCTGCTACGTTTATCGGCACTGTTGCCACGCGCTGCTGCTGCTGCTGCTGTTGACTGCTGCCGTTGCTGCCAGCAGCAGCTGCCTGCGATAGCTGCATCAGCGTCTGTGCAGTGGTGTCGTACGCGACGCCATCAGCTACTGTCTTGAACTCCACCTGCATCTTATTCACTAGCTCGGGTGGATTGACCAACTGATGTATGTGCCACATCAGTGAGGCCAGCGGACTTATCCGCTGCTGCTGCTGCTGCTGTCCGGCTGCCTCACTACTGCTGCTGTTACCTATACTGCTGCTGCTGTTGGCTGGGGATGCAGCACGGCCATACTGGTGTGCTGCCATACCAGCAGCAGCAGGCACCGCAAGTGCTTCCGCAGTACTTAGCGTCTCACGGGTCCAACCTGGTGGCCCCGCTGCAGGGTCAATAAGAGATGCCACAAGCTGGTCAACCCACTGCTGTATGAACATGTGCATCACCCGGTTGCGCTGCTGGCTGTCTCCTGTCAAAATCAGCCGCCGTAAGCTGTACAGGTTCCGACGGTACACTTCAAGCACCTCGTCATACCTGCGTTATATAACAGTTGTAGCATGCAGGAGGGTGGTGACATGTGTCAACTGCGACCCAGCACAGTACATGCCTTTTGCAGCAGATGAGTTCTTCAGCTGTCATGCACGGCACATGTCAAACTACGCTGAGGCAGCTGACGCAGAAAAGGTTTTAAATGAGCAAGAGCCTCCATACCATCAAGTTTGTGTGCTTGCATGACGCCATATGCCGCATGGCCATGCTCTTCTGCACCTCTCCGCGCAGTGAGCCAGCTACAGGTCCAGTCAACCAGCAGTTTCTGTAACACCAACACTTTCATCTACAATGCCAGTTTGCCAGTCATCAACGCCTACGCTCTCCACTATAGCTGCAATCAATCGCGCAGTAACATGTGTTGAACCAACGTCAATACCGTTGTCTGTCTCACCGCTTGGTTTCTAGGCGTGCCATTTGCCACTGGTTCTCCATGCTCTTCTGCACTTCCCGGTGCAGCAAGTCAACCACCACGCTCTCCTGGTACGGCAGCAGCTGGCCTGACGACAGCAGGCTGCCTGCAAGCTGCTGGAAGGCTGCAGCAGCAAGCAGCAACAGCAGCAGTGGCATATACAAGCAGGTCAACCACCACGATCTCTTGGTATGGCAGCAGCTGCCCAGACGACAGCAGGCTGCCTGCAAGCTGCTGGAAGGCTGCAGCAGCAGCAGCAGCAGCAGTGCGCAGCAGCAGCACATCTCAGCAGCTGCAATCAGGGGTGGTGGTCAGTCGACAGCAGGCTGCCTGCAAGCTGCTGGAAGGCTGCAGCAGCAGCGGCAGCGGCGCACAGCAGCAGCAAATTTCAACAGATGCAATCAGGAATGGTGACCAGACGACAGCAGGCTGCCTGCAAGCTGCTGGAAGGCTGCCAGAGCAAACAGCAGCAGCAGCAGTGGCATATACAAGCAGGTCAGCCACCACGATCTCTTGGTACGGCAGCAGCTGCCCAGACGACAGCAGGCTGCCTGCAAGCTGCTGGAAGGCTGCATCAGCATCAGCAGCAGCAGCAGCAGCACAGCAGCAGGACATCTCAGCAGCTGCAGACGGGAGTGGTGTCAGATGACAGCAGGCTAGCTGCAAGCTGCTGCAGCATCCACAGCACATACAGCAGAGCAAGAGTTCGTGAGTTGGCAACACCTGCCAACACGCATGACCAGCGCACTACTGCGCGATACCGCATGCACTCCATATCACTCACTTTGCATGCCAAAGTTGGCGATGAGCGGGTCCCCAACGTCGAACATGAGCTGCGTTGTGCCTGGATCGCCCTGGCGGCCTGCACGGCCCCTCAGCTGCAGCTCTATCCGCTCCCCTTCTTGCAAGGACGTGCCCAGCACCAGCAGCCCTCCAGCAGCAACAACCTGCAGCAGAAGAATCAGGCAAAACATTGGGTACACGACATACTTGGTATCAAAAGGTGAATACTAATGCACGGCCCCGCAGCTGCAGCTCTATCCGCTCTCCTTCCTGCAAGGACGTGCCCAGCAACAGCAGGCCTGCGGCAGCAACAACCTGCAAAGAGGAGTTAGCCAACACAGGACGCTGAAACACCAACAAACTTTGCAGAAGAACACAGGCTGCACAAGGATGTGCCCAGCACCAGCAGCCCCCCCGGCCGCAACAACCTGCAGCAGAGGAACGCAGCAGCTACAGTCAACGGCCGAAGACGACAATTGGTGTATATACATAGACGAGTTGATGGCACCCACCTGGTCAGCCATGGCTTCAGAATGCTGGTCAAACTTCAGTCAAACACACTGAAAACACATATGTCGGCGCACAACACAGCAAAAAGATGCGTCTTGATGCCAACAGCACCCACCTGCTCAGCCATGGCAGTGTGAAGTTCCCACTGCTGGTCAAACCAAAGTCAAACATACTAAATTGTCAATACATACAGTACATAGCACAGCAGAAAGACACGCTTTAGTGCGAACAGCACCCACCTGGTCAGCCATGGCTTCACACTGCTGGTCAAACCACAGCCACAAAAACAGCGCCGCCTTAGCTCCAAACTGCTGCAGCTGCTCAAGCGCTGGGCCCAGCCGCTGCAGCGCTGCTGCTGCACCTGCACCAGCAGGGCCGCTGCTGCCGTCCTCTTCTTCTGCTGCTGCCATTGCTGATAGCGGTGCGTTGTGGCCCATGTAGTACGGCTGCAGCGTGTGGCACAGCTCCTGGAACACTGCTTCTGCTTTGGGAGCGACGACAGTTGAGAAGTCAAGTTCCTGCAAGGAAATCGTTCACACAGGTGCATGCATTGATTCAGTTGGCAGGTTTGGCAAGTGGCAGGGTGCGTTGTGGTCCATGTGGTATGGCTGCAGAGTGTGGCAGAGCTCCTGGAACACTGCTTCTGCCGTGGGGGCAACGACAGTGGAGAAGTCAAGTTCCTGCAAGCACGTGGTTCACACACGAGCAATTAACAATTCAGTTTGCAGGTTTGGCAGGTGGCAGGGTGCGTTGTGGCCCATGTAGTATGGCTGCAGTGTGTGGCAGAGCTCCTGGAACACTGCTTCTGCCTCGGGGGCGACAACAGTTGAGAAGTCAAGATCCTGTGAACTTAAGGGGACCTTAACACCAGGATGTGTTTAAAATCCGGTGCTCAACACGGTTGCCAGGTGTAACAAAGCAAGCAAGGTCTGCACATCTTGGCGTAAGCACAAAGCTGCATGATATCAGAGCTGCAGAAAAGCAGGCTACAAACACTAAGCAGCCTTCAATGAGCAATCCACATTGAGGGTATTAACGAAGCGCTGGCTGTGACATCACCCTCACCTGCAGCTTTGTGTGCCCGTACGTCTCCCGCAGCCGCCGCAGCGTTGTGCGCCGCACCACATCCGCAGCAGACAGCGCAGCAGACGCAAGCTGACGCAGATCGTCGTGGATCAAGCTGCGGTGAACAAGCATCATGCGCAGCAGCAGCAAAGATACAACAGACACGTCAGCAGCAGAAAACGCAGAAGACGCCAGCTGGCGCTGATCGTTATGACTCAAGCTGTGGTGAACAAGAAGCATGAGCAGCAGCAGCAAAGATGCAACTGGCACATTAGCAATCCGCGTCAGCAGCAAACAGCGCAGCAGAAGCCAGCTGGCGCAGATTGTCATGACTCAAGCTGCGATGAACAAGCACCATGAGCAGCAGCAAAGATGCAACAGGGATGTTAGCAGCACTAAACACTTGGCAAAAGGAGTCAAGAGAGAGCAGCAGATGCCAGCTGGGCAAGGTGTCATCATTCCGGCTGCAGTAAGCTTGACTATACCAGCTATTATCCGCCTAAACCAAAGTCAATGAGCCGGCTGCTGCATACTCCCCAAGGGTTGATGCAGTGTAGTCATCAAAACTCCTTTGAACATGGAACAAATAGCAGATGCCAACCGCCACAAATGCACTCACTCTTCGTTCTCCAGTGCACTCCCGCCTAGCTCAGACAGCATCATAGCAGCCAGCAGCGCCAGGTGCAGCCTCTGCTGGGGTGCCTTGCTTTCCACCACAGCTGACACAACATAAAGCACACAGCACACAGCCAAAAAGCACAAACCAATGGTTTGAAACCATCAATACTCTTTGCCAACAGGGGACAAACAGCAGGTGCCAACCGCCACAAATGCACTCACTCTTCATCCTCCAGTGCACTGCCGCCCAGCTCTGACAGCATCATAGCCGCCAGCAGCGCCAAATGCAGGTCCCTCGGGCAGCCTCTGCTGGCGTCCGTGCCTTGATGTCTGACACAGATGGCACAACTTGATGCACACTCTTTACAGCAACAAAGCACAAACAAACAGGACGACACGGCACAAACAGCACATATGCCAACCGCATGAAATGCACTCACTCCTCCTCCTCCAGTGCACTGCCACCCAGCTCCGAAAAGCATCATCGCAGCCAGCAGCGCCAAATGCAGGCTCTGCTGGGGTCCGTGCTTTGCTTTCTAACACAGCCGACACAACTTGATGCACAAACCATACAGCAACAATGCACAACCATCAAGATACTCTTATGGAAACGGCACATATAGCAGAAGCCAACAGCCAAACGATTACTCACTCTTCGTTCTCCAGTGCACTGCCGCCCAGCTCTGACAGCATCATAGCCGCCAGCAGCGCCAAATGCAGGTCCCTCGGCAGCCCGGAAGCAGCCTCTGCTGGAGTCCGTGCCTTGATGTCTGAAACCGATGACACGTCATACACTTCAAACACGTCCAGCGGCATTGCAGGACAGAGGGCGTCTAGCTCGCATGCTGCTGCTAGCGCCTCTGCACCGCCTGCTACTGGCTCAACAAAACAGGCCTCTAGCCGGGGTATCAGCCGCCTGCATTTGCAGTCAAGGTCATGCTCAAGTTAGAACTTGGGGGTGGTGAGTGAGCATCTGCAGCAGCCACCTGCTGTCAACCACAATTCGGATGGAAAGCGGGACGGGAACCACGGTGTTAGATGCTGCTGCTCACTGCCGGCAAAAAAGTAAACAGTAAAAGATGATTGCAGGACACAGCGCGTCCAGCTCGCATGCTGCTGCTTGTGCCTCTGCACCGCCTGCTACTGGCTCCACAAAGCAGGCTTCCAGCCGGGGTATCAGCCGCCTGCAATTGCAGTTGACCAAGTGAACAGCATGTGGGACAGCATATGGTGACAAATGGGACCTATCTGTACACTATCGCAGCAGGTGCATGCGCGCAAGACCCTCAAGGCAAAACCTGGCACACATTGCTACAGGCTCCCAGCAGCACCAACCTAATGATAGAGGTTGGTCACAGGTGGGTCCAGTCACCATCTTAGATGGGATGGTATGAGGCATCGCAATCAAACACATGGAAACATCGTAAACATGACAATAACCATAATCGTCTTTATAAAGCCGCCGTACCTGTACACCAGGCGCAGCAGCCCCATGCGTGTGAGCCCCTCAGGGTTGCCCCCTAAGATGATGTCAGTGCCCCGCCCCGCCATGTTTGTGGCAATCGTCACAGCAGCAGGCAGCCCTGCTTGAGCAACAACCTGTGTGACAAACAAAGGAAGTAAGAAGACGCAGAACAGAACACAGAGCATGGGTGAAGTACCAGGAGCATATACGAAGGCAAGCAGTTGCCTCGCATCTACAACAGGTGCAGTGCGCCAGGCGATGCAAACGGCAGAGCACTGGCATGCTTTTGGCAGCTGTGTTACTTTTGAAAAGTAACATAATGTGAAATTCGGCGACAGACCGCACTCCCACGATTCCTCACCTGCGCTTCGAGCCGCACGTTCTCCGGCTTTGCATTCAGCAGCTGCACCCGCTGCGACATCTGCCGGAACGCGGGCCGACACCACTCCTGCAGGACTTGCAGCACCGCTTCGCTCTCATTCACGCTGCTCGTACCAATCAGCACTGGACGCCCATCTGCCCAGCATGACTCCACAACAGAGACAACATACGCCAGCTTGTCCTGCTCGGTGTAGTATAGCCGCAGCGGCAGGTCCTTTCGTCGTGGCGGCTTGTTGGTTGGAATGGGCACCACGCGAAGGCCGTAAATCTCGTAGAATTCAGCAGCTGCTGAGCGCGCTGTGCCTGTCATGCCTGCCAGTTTCTGGTAGAACCTGCAATCACCAGCAGACATGACAGCCGCATGGAACGTTGCTGTGTTTCACCACGGCCAAAAACAGGGCACCCAAAGCAGATTCAAAATGCCCTTGTTGAGGACAGGGTGAAGGCGTTGCAGAGCACAAGTGGGAGCGGTGTTATGTTGCTACCCTCACCATGCCAAGCACGGTGATGCTTGCTGCTGCTGATGGCTGTGTTGCAATGTATGTCAGCACGCATATCCCAGCACGCCATCACAGCGCCGGGCAAGCGGACACAGCGTTCCGAGCATACAGCGGCAAAGCAAAAGCATATCAACGTGCTGCTGCCGCCGGTAACACAGCAGCTTTATTTCGAAATCAAATGTGTGTCCTCAGCTCACCTGAAGAACACCTGGAAGGTGATGCTCGCTGTTGCGTGGCTGTCAGGCTTCACTTCTACGTCTTCCTTGGCCTCAATGGCCTGGTGCAGCCCACCAGAGTACCTGCAAGGAGATTATATATGTTGTTTACTTCATAGTATATGACATACGGCAGTTGGGCAACAGGAGTACGTTCCAGGCTGCCACAAGTGTGCTCTTGTTTTGGTCTCAATGGCCTAGTGCAGCCCACCAGAGTACCTGCAGGAAAATAGCAGACATCAGTTGGGCAGCATAAGTAGTACTCCTGTTTGTACTGTATGTTCTGCGCTGCCACAAGTACTCTCTCTTTGGCCTGTATGGTCTGGTCAGCCAACCAGACCACGCAGCAAAAGCATTGGTTTGACAAGCGTTGCTGACTAGCAACAACATTGCAAAGACTATGGTGGCTGCATCATGAGCGCAACAGACACCTGGCTGTACAGTCGCAAGCCGGCCTACAAATGACCGTCATTAATCGTTGCAAGCTGGACTGCAACTGGCAGCCACACACGCATGCTGTTGGGTTCACCTGCTGATCGGTCGTACGCGTCCTGTTGACTCGTCCACAATCACCACCTGCCCATCGCGCACGATGTACTGCACGCCACACGTATAGTATTGGTACGCCTGCATAAAAATGGCAGGTCAAGGCAAAATAGCAGTTACAAATTGTGAGAGTCAGCAGGTTGCGTCTGCTGGAACTTTTGCATATATGTTGAGAGATCATCCCTGTTAATTTGCTGCCATGCAAATGAGGCCGCAGCCACGTTCAAAAAACATCAGTGCAACGATGTAATGCCATGCAAGCACAACATGCAGGGGCATGCATTGAGCTGATGGCAAGCTGTGCAATAACATTATGCATTCACCTTGAGTGACGTGATGGCCATGTTGCCCCAGGGCACGTCATCCTCCCACAGATCCATCAGCGTTGCTGGCCGCCCCTCACGCACCGCAGCCCTGACAGACATTAGACGGCGGCAGTAGTAGCAGCAGGAAAGACAGACAATAAAGCATGTGTGAAGCACATACTGTAGCAGTACATTGTGGCAGTACATTGCAGCCCTGACAGACACACAAGACAGTCGCAGCAGCAGCGCCACAAGTTATGGATAAGGTTATGTCAACCTTATATTGTGCTACCAGCAGTTGGGCTGCAAGATGGTGTGTGCTGTGCTTATAGCACAAGTTGATTGTGCAGGAGGCAAGGCAGACAAGTAAGCACGTGTGAAACACATACCATCATAGGAGTACATTGCAGGTATGCATGCCCTTTCGGATTGCTGGAGCCGCTCACCTGAAGACCACTCCGGGCTGCTCTGCCAGCAGTGCAAAGAGCAGCGCCAACAACAGCAGCAGCACAAAACAAGCCACAAAAGTCACACTGCTTTTTGGATTGCTAGCCCCCATTACCTGAAGACCACTCCAGGCTGCTCTGCCAGCAGTGCAATCACTGTGTCAGAGTAAGGAGTTGATACAACCAACACATGTTACTCCAGGCTGCTTGGCCAGCAATGAAGTCATTGCCCACCTGAAGACCACTCCAGGCTGCTCTGCCAGCAGTGCAAAGAGCAGCGCCATGCCCTCCTGGGACAGCGACAGGCTGCGCTGCTTCGTGTCCAGCACAAGGTAGCTGCAGGCCAGATACATAACAGATCAGTCAGACACCGTCACACCGTGTCAAATTAACGAGATAATGTAGCACTGCTGCATGTACGCTCTGCAGGTCATGGTACAGCTGCTTCGTGTCCAGCACAAGGTAGCGGCAGCAGATCCCAGATGAAGGCAAGATACATAGAGAGATCAGTCAGATAACAGTCACCATAACACGGTGTCGGAGAGAAAGGAGATGATACAACTATCACCGCCGTATGCACGCTCTGCAGATCATGGTCCAGGCACTGCACTTTCAACTGCAACACATGGCAATGTCGGTGAGCAACGAGTGGGTTGGTCACCAAGAGACACCCCATTTGGGGCAGCCTGTGCTAGTACCTGCATGCTGTCTGACCTGTCTAGCATCTTCACACAGGCGGTGCACAGCAGGGGATGCTGATTTCATGTGCTCACCGTGCTTTCACCTCCGCCTCCACTGCTGCTCGCGGCCTGTCAGGTTGCCGCGCAACTGCTGACTCAACGCCCCGCAACACTAGACCCCACAGCTTGCGCACAGCCTGCACACCACAGACGCAAGCAGCACAGAACAGCAGCCTTGTGGGCATCAAAACCAGTGAGACGGCACAGCACGCATGCAATCAAGAGCTGCGCACCCCATCCACTGTTGACACACATGTGCTGTTGACCTGCTGCTCTTACTACTGCTATCGCCGCCCTTGTTGTGGGCGCCCACATTGGGTACACGTTGAGAGGTTCAGTAGATGCTGCATGCAGTGATAGCGCAGGACACTGCTGCTGCTTGCACTCGCTACAACACCCAGTCAGTACCGCTGTCACCATCCAACGTAACGGAGACAGATGCTGGCCTGCTGCTGCTGCTGCCGCCCCCCTTCCCCCCTGCTCACCCCGTCTACTGTTGCCACGAGTGAGCCGTTGCTGCTGCTGCTGCTGCCCGCCCCATGCTCACCCCTACTGTTGCCACAAGTGAGCCAGAGACCTACTGTTCTTGCTGCTGCTGTTGCTGCTGCTGCTGCTGCCCGCCCCATGCTCACCCCGTCTACTGTTGCCACGAGTGAGCCGTTGTCGCTGCGCGGCTGGCTGATGATCATCGGGTTGCGGCTCTCGTCAATCAGGATGGAGTCAACTTCATCCACAATCGCAAACCCTAGCACGTCAGGCAGCACCTGTGAACACCAAAAGGAGCAGGAAGGCACAGATATGCATAGTAACTTTCATCGATGAGGATGACTTCAGCCTCATCCATATTCGCAAACCCTAGCACGTCAGGCAGCACCTGTGATCATAAAAAGGAGCAGGAATCTAGGGCAATTATACATGTAAAGTAACTGTAACTCTCATCACTCAGAATGAGGCAAGTTCATCCACAACGGCAGGCCCCACCACGCATCAGGCAGCACCTGTGTTCACATGGGGCAGCACAGAGAGGATAAATGTCACAGCTCTCACAGATCAAATCAACCTCATACACAACCACAAACCCTAGCACGTCAGGCAGCACCTGAACACATCAAAAGGAGCAGGAAGATGGGCACAGGCACGTGTAGTAATTCTCATCATTCAGGATGGAGTCCACCTCATCCACGATTGCATACCTGAGCACGTCAGGCAGCACCTGTAAACACCAACCAAACAGCACGTTGGGCACAGGTATGCTTTTTAGCACCTGTAAACACCAACCAAACAGCACGTTGGGCACAGGTATGCTTTTTAGCACCTGTAAACACCAACCAAACAGCACGTTGGGCACAGGTATGCTTTTTAGCACCTGTAAACACCAACCAAACAGCACGTTGGGCACAGGTATGCTTTTTAGCACCTGTAAACACCAACCAAACAGCACGTTGGGCACAGGTATGCTTTTTAGCACCTGTAA
This sequence comes from Tetradesmus lagerheimii, assembly GCA_902809745.2. NCBI lineage: Eukaryota > Viridiplantae > Chlorophyta > Chlorophyceae > Sphaeropleales > Scenedesmaceae > Tetradesmus > Tetradesmus lagerheimii. Next base: position 19,343 of record CADDIJ020000475.1, on the reverse strand, counting down.
ACACCAACCAAACAGCACGTTGGGCACAGGTATGCTTTTTAGCACCTGTAAACACCAACCAAACAGCACGTTGGGCACAGGTATGCTTTTTAGCACCTGTAAACACCAACCAAACAGCACGTTGGGCACAGGTATGCTTTTTAGTAATGCCAGGCTTCTAAGCGCTTCAAAAAGAAAGGGGCTGTGTCACACGAAATGAGGTTGGCCTGCGGTTGGCTGTTGATGCCGCTGTGTGTACAGCAAACTCTCCCTCCTCAGCGTTGAAGTGAACAGCGTCCGTGTGGACACAATTACCTTCAACGCAGAGGAGGGTGCGTTTGCTGTACACATGCAGCTGCATGGACAGCCAACAATAGGACGACCTCAGGTTACGCTAGCCTCTGCTCTGGTTTGCTGCATCAATCAGTATGGAATCGACCTCTTCCACCATCGCATACCCAGCACGTCAGGCAGCACAGGGATAGATGTGTGTGCATGATGTTGCGGCTCTCATCACTTGGGATGGAGTCAACCTCACCAGCTCAGCAGCACTGTGTGCCGTGTTGTCATGCAGGTAGGTGATTCATGAACCACAGCTCATGGCCCGTCACACCAAACCCTGACCAGTCACACCAAGTTGGCATCAACCAGAGCACAGATTTGTTCACAGAAACCCACGTCCTCACCAGCTCAGCAGCACTCTGCGCAGTGTTGTCCTTCAGGTATGTGAAGCACAGCTCCTGGCCCGTCACATAAACTTAGCATCAGCCAGGTCCCATTGCACAGATTTGAATTACACAAACCCACATCCTCACCAGCTCAGCAGCACTTTGTGCCGTGTTGTCCTTCAGGTATGCGCAAAGCTCCTGGCCTGTTTACCAACTTACAAGCTAGCATCAACCAGGTCACACAGCACAACATTCAAACACACAAACCCACATCCTCACCAGCTCAGCAGTGCTGTGTGCCGTGTTGTCCTTCAGGTATGAAGCACAGCTCCAGGCCGGTCACGTACGTGATGTGGCAGCAGCAACCTGCATGTCCCAAACACAAGCCCACAAACCCGTGTCCTCACTAGCTCTGCAGCGCTTTGTGCAGTGTTGTCCTTCAAGTAGGTGCAGCACAGCTCCTGACCCGTCACACCAAATCCTGACCCGTCACACCAAGTTTGGCATCAACCAAAGCACAGAAACAAGTACACAACACACACATTCGCACCAGCTCAGCAGCGCTTTGTGCAGTGTTGTCCTTTAGGTATGTGAAGCACAGCTCCTGACCCGTCGCGTACGTGATGTGGCAGCAGCAACCTGCAGGTCCCATATGCACAAACTATACATACAGAAACCCGCGTCCTCACCAGCTCTGCAGCACTCTGCGCTGTGTTGTCCTTCAAGTAGGTGAAGCACAGCTCCTGGCCGTCACACCAAGTTGGCATCAACAAGGTCCCTAAGCGCATATCATAAACCTACAGACTGTATGACATGTACATAAGTACACAAACATGTCCTCACCAGCTCAGCAGCACTTTGTGCAGTGTTGTCCTTCAGGTATGTGAAGCACAGCTCCTGGCCCGTCACGTATGTGATGTGGCAGCTGTATGCGGCCTGCGCTGCCTCTACGCTGATGTTGCTCTGCACTGCACCCACAGTCAGGCCCAGGAAACTGCAGCGCAGCAGACATACCAACACAGCAATGTCAAAGGCAGATAATACAAGGGGGTGTTGGTAGCACTGCCTCTAGACTGATGTTGCTCTGCACTGCGACCACAGTCAGGCCCAGGAAACTGCAAACACAGCAGAGATAAAGCGCACAGCGATTGTAAACATGAACTACACGGAGACGATGGGCTTGGCACGCGCAAGCCCATTTGGTACATGCATGTGTCATGGCTGCGTTCAACGTCTGCACGATGCAACTCATTCAGCATACCCTGGCAGCACATGCATGCCTACTGAACGCCAACACATACAGCACGAAACCCGATTTGCAAGTAACAACCCCCCAGATGCCCACCTGTACACCTTCCCCATCCATTCAGCATCCCTAGCCGCCAAATAGTCATTCACCGTCACCACATGCACGCCGCCCACATGCAAGCGCTCATGCTGCTGCTGCCTGCTGCTGCTGCTGCCTGCTGCTGCTGCCAGCATCGTTGGGGGGTTGGTGAGGGTGCCCGGAAGTGCGTTGAGGTATGCTGCAAGGACAGCCACAAGCGTTTTGCCTTCGCCTGTGGCCATCTCTGCAATCTGGCCTTCGTGGAGCACCATGCCACCTGTGTTACAATTAAAAAAGTGACAAATAACATATCACAATGTGATCGTTAGAAGTCATGGCTAGAACACCAAACACACTAGCGTACAATGCTGCTTGTGCCCAAGACCAGCGGACTGTGCTTCTGCTGGGTGTGCTAATGCACGCAGGCATCAGAAGACCTCATCCGCTAGTCTGCTGTTGTTGCTGCTGCTGCTGCTGCTGCTGGAACTGTTGCCAGTGCATCTGCTACACAGCCGCGTTGCCGCCAACAAACTACCCGGCAAAATACTGACCATAGCAAACTGCTGCTCCTCAGTGAGAAGTTCTCTGCTGCTTTTCAGTGCTAATTCATCTGCTGCTTCTCAGTGAGAAGCTCTCTGCTGCTATATAGTGAGAAGTTCTCTGCTGCTTCTTACTGATCACTTAACTGCTGCTTTTCAGTGAGAAGTTCTCTGCTGCTGTTCGGTGAGAGGTTCCCTGCTGCTTCTCAGTGAAATAATGCATTCCCAAAACTCACCCACTAGCTGGCTGTCAAAGGGCCGCATGCCTAGCACTCGCCGTGAGGCTTCACGCACAGTAGCAAATGCCTCTGGCAGCAGCTCATTCAACGCATCAGAGAGCCTGCAGCACAACAAGAAGGCACATGCAGAGCACATGGATGAAGAGGTGAGGAACAATGGCAGCCGATTATGTAGCGCCGTACGGCTAGTCTTGCCACCCTATTGCCGGTGCTGTTGCAGGCTATATGCCGACTCAGACTATTTGTGGTTCTGTCCAGCACTGCACCAACCAGGACTGTCACTTTGGCATAGAGTCATAACCAAAGATACCCCAGTTACCTGCCCAGCACCTCAAGTCACAGCTCTCGCACCTGTGCGTGCTGCGAGCCAGTATGTTCCTGAACCGCAGCGTCTGCTCTGCCAGCTGGCTGTCACTAGTTCATAACCAAATATGCGTAGAATTACTGCGCAGCAAGTCCAGGTGTCCTACCTGTGCGTGTTGCGTGCCAGTATGTCCGTATAGCGCAGCGTCTGCTCTGCCAGCTGGCTGTCATTCAAACTAACCTGGCCGCCCTGTTTCCACTGCAGCATGTGTGCCAACTAGACAACATGTCATTTCTGTGCAGCATTTCATCAGCCAGGACTGTAATGGATGCTATCGCACAACTAAAGGTACCCGGATGCACCGCACACCCAAGCTCTCCCACCTGTGTGTGTTGCGAGCCAGGATGTCTCTGAACCGCAGCGTCTGCTCTGCCAGCTGGCTGTCGCTCAGGCTGCGCATCTGTGGCTCAAGTGCGTTTACAGTCGCCACCTGCGACACATACCTGCACACAGCACAGCAATGCATTCACTCAGCACTGGTGTAGGTAGCACTGTGCAAGTGCCACAAAACCTCATCCGCGGCTGTCGCTCAGGCTTCGCATCTGCGGCTCAAGCGCATTCACTGTCGCCAGCTGCGACAAATACCTGCAAACAGCACATAACGAAGCATTTTTTTACTACTCAGCACTAGTGTATGTAGCACTGTGCAACTGCCATGCGCTTGAGCTGCAGTCACAGTCGCCACCTGCGACACATACCTGCACACAACAGAGCAATGTATTACTTAGCGCTGACGAGTGTGGCGCTGTGCACACGCATCTGCGGCTCAAGCGCATTCACGGTCGCCACCTGCGACACATACCTGCACACAGCACAGAACAAAGCACTACTCAGCGATAGTTTATGTAGCACTGTGCAACTGCCATGTGCTTGAGCTGCAGTCACAGTCGCCACCCGCGACACATACCTGAAAACAGCAGAGCAATGCATTACTCTTAGCGCTACCGTATGTGGCACTGTGCAACTGTCATGGTAACCCCTGATCAGCCAATCAAATCGAGGTATCCTGAACCCCAGAGCTCAGTCAGTTGACAGGCGCAGCACTTTGTCCGATGGTGCTGTCAACTGCTGGGCCTCCCCCTCAGCTGCAACCCTGGAGCTTCCTGTGCAAATGAATCACAGACTCGAACCAACAACAGTTGGAACTCTACTCCACAGTAGCTGTAGCCAGTCGCACAACTTAGTTGCTTTTCAAATGCCCCCCCCCCCAACCCCCCAGCTGCAACCCTGGACCCCTTTGAGGTGCCGCCGCTAGCACAGCAGCTGCAAGCGCTGGGGTAAGTAGCACTGTGCAACTGCCACAGAACCTCAACCGCGGCCCTCACTTCGAAGCATCCTGGCTTTGCCCGCAGCTTTTTACCCTAGACCCATCCTTGAACCCACGCCCAAGACCTCCCCACACATGCAACTGCTGCAGGGTTCACCACTGCATAACCCTGCACCTCAGCTTGTCCATTACAACCCTGGACCCCCGCTGCTGAAGTCCTCAACATGCACACGCAAACATGCAGGACTCACCGCTGCAGCACTCTGCGCCTGCCAAGCGACGCAGTGCATATCTGCTCCTCCCAATGCTTGGGAAGGTGCAGCTGACTAGGTGCCGCAAGCCCAGCACCTGCTGCTGCTGCTGCCGCTGCTGCTGCTGCTGCTGTTTGCTCATCATCTGCTGATGCGAGGCTGACTGTGGCTGCGTTTTTGAATATGCCGTCAGCTGCACTCCACGTGCTGCTGGTGCTGCTGCTTTGGCTGCTGCCATTACTGCTGTTGCTGGCGCCAGCACATGTTCGTGCCTGCAGACACATAGGATTTGGTCAGGCAGTTAGCTTGAGCATACGCAGGTGCTTGGCTGTGCGAGGGAACTGCCAGAGCATGCATGCTGCACAGCAGCAGCAAGGGTATTAGCACCATTGCCAGACTAAAGATGCTGTGAGGTTCACTGCATTAGCCGCATGTGTTTCAGGTAGCTTGAATAGTTGCTCAACTGCTGCTTGGACCCTTGGGCTGGCATGTGTAGAAGCTGATGCAACCACAGTTCCTTTGTGCAAATGATGCGCAACAACTGCTGCACTGATCAGATGGTTTGATCCATGCCCTTGTTATTTCACAGCTCTGCGTCGCTGGCTGTTGATGCCATGCCGTGCTGGCGTTCCAAACCAACAATGACTACTCGGATGCTGCTGCTGCTCTGGTGCTGCAGGCATGCTCAAGTTCAAGATGCTAAACTCAGATGGTATTTACAATACCAAACTGAGGAGTATGCACAGTTCACACCAGCCATGCACGTCCGGGCAGCTGCTAATGCATGTGGCCCGCCAGCCCTAGCTGCTGCAGGCTCACCGGTCGTCTACTGCTTTCTGCTGCTCCGCTGCATACACGCTGAGTTCGACTTATTTCACGTTTACTACGTCCTAACAACGATCTAGGGCCGGCGTTATGACTGGAGGCGAGGCAGTGCATCATATGTTGCTGCCCCTGAGAACAGCACTTTCAGCAAAGCAGAAGAAATTTCACTGTGACAAGAAGTCATTCATAAAAGCTGCAGTGCAGCACACAGTACTCAGAACCCATGTAGTTGAGGTTGTGTGCAGTGCGCTTGATATCGATCGTGGCCTGCCAACAAACGTAAGCTCTTGATTTCGACAACTGTGCTGTTCAGCAGCGTCTGCTGGCGGTAGAAGCTTCCCAATGTTCCCGTAGTGTTACATCGGGTGACTCGTCCGGTACCTTGGGTGTCTGAGGGCACGCTAGGGTTCCAAGCACGGGGCATGGCCGTGACGAGGAGCTAAGGTGCTCAACAAAGCTAAGATCACGTCCTATCTGCTGTTGCAAATGACCAGGGCTTGAGCTGAGTGTGAACTCGCCACTACTCGTAAGCCCGTTGTCCACGCTTCCATACACGTTGATCATGTCATGATGCCAGCTCTGATAACATCACGTAAATCGCCTGTCGCATAGCGTCCTCGACAACAGCAGCATCAGTACAAGCAGGGGTAGCAGGATGGGGCCACTGCTGCTACTGCGGAGCTTTCGCGACTTAGGGCTGCTGAAGTCGTTGCTACCATGCAGCACCAGAGGTTTAATAGCAGTCTACTGCATCTGCAGCAGTGCTGCTTGCAGCACCAGCACCAGCAAACCCAGCAGCGGTCCTGAGGCCCTGCGGCAACAGCAGCAGCAACAACAGCAGCAGGACGTATGGGAGCGCAGGTTTCAACGCAGAATCGTGCGTAGGAGACCCAAGGGCTTGCTTAACCCTTATGCAGCAGCAGCAGCGGCAGCAGCGCAGCATATGCCTGATGCACAGCGCATAGCTAACACAGTTTGGCACACGAACAGCAGCAGCATCGGCATGGCATCACTGAAGCAATCAGTCCCACACAGCTACTTCAACAGCAGCAGCAGCAGCAGTGATCAGCATACGTCACCCAGTCAAGCCACAGGTTCACAGCAGCGCCAACAGCTACGCCAAACAGCTGTCAGCAGCATAGAGCCATCACCCCCCTGGGCCAACGCAGCAGCTGTATCAGATGCAGCAGAGGAAGCAGCAGCAGAAGCTGCTGCAGCAGCTGCCATTGCAGATGCTGCGGACGTTGTAAGCCCCACACAAACTGCAGCAGCAGCAAGCGGTGCAGCTGGCATGCGACCGGACTTTAGGGCTTCCCAGCATCCTGCTGGAAATTTGCCGCCCCTAGAGTTTGAAGTAGTGCCGCGGCGATCGCAGCACAACAGCTACGCAGCGCAACAGTTGCAGCAGCAGTACCCAGGCGGCAGCAGCAGCAGCAATGGGGAGATGCTGACGGTAGTGGCTGTGCATGTTGGTGGCGAGGTTGATTTCCAGGCGTTTTGCAAGGAGTTCAACTTCAAGGATCGGGTGACCACATTGCGTGACCATGTGCTGCTGGAGGTGAGATTCGGTTGATACGCGCTGTCGGTTCAGTTTCTAGTGGTCGGCTCAATTGTACGGATTGGTTCAGTTGCGGTGTTGTTGAAAAGGCCTAACCAGCAGGGCAGAAGCATGTGCAACGCACTCTGGTTCAGCAAACCTGTCGTAACTCTGGGGTGCAGAGGTAGAAGCACACTTGTGCTAGCGTGTTAGGTGCAAGCAAACGCAGCCTTAAGTGACCACAGCATCTGGCTGTCAACGTCACTGCACATGCGTGTACCTTGCATGCAGCTGCAACATGCTTTTTACAACTTCTGCTCCGATTGTTATGTTGTTGTAATGCCTGTTATGTTATGTTGTGTTATATATTATAACGCAGGTTGACGAGCTGAATGAGGAGAAGGTGCTGTTTGGGCCAGGCAGGGAGGAGCAGCGCGATGAAAAGAAGCTTATGGTCATCTTCAGGTGCGGGGATGCAAACTCTTGATTCTGAGGGGTCCAATTATGTAGAAGTGTGTTAGATGCGGTGTTGCAGCCAGCTTGGGTATGTGGATTGAGGGGTCGTGGGCGGACTGGGGTGTTGCTATGTTGTTGGCCGCCTTAGTCGTGGTGTTGGTTGTCTGCGATTTGCTGGCGCCTTCACAGTAGGGGCTGTGTGTGTCCACATGCAGCTGGGCTGGCGCGGCTACATATGCAAGGCTAGCACTCTCACCTCGGCACAGCATACATAGTTTCGCCAACTCATATCATGGTCAGTTGCCACCTTCCTGTTTCAACCCCTTGCATTGCGTTGTGTCGTTCCCCTGCTCTCTGTGGTCCGTGCTAGGTATGGAAGCCTTCCACAGTGTGACTTTGTTTAACTTGCATGTGTGTCTGTGCTCCCTGCTCCCTGCTTGTGTTTTCTAGGTATGGCAGCGTGATTTTCTTCAACTTGCGGCAGCGCAGCAGGGACGCGTGGCTGGACAAGCTGACGCCATTCATCAAGGTGCCCGAGCACTACAGGAGCAACGGCGGCAGCAGCAGCAGCAACGGCGGCATAGGCCCGCAGCGACGCACTGATGGTGAGAGCGGTTGCCATTCCAGAGAGAGTAGTTACATGTTGGTCCATTCACCATCGTGGACGGTGTGAGCCACCCCACTTGAACACATCCTCAACATGTGACGAAAGAGATCAGCACAGCAATACATCACACAGCATGCATGCACGGGCAGAGTTCACGCAGTTGAGCAGCTGCCGAGTGGCTGGTGGTGCATCCAAGACAAGCACAGCGCCCAGCAAACAAGATGCATGCCGTGTGTTTCGTCGTCACTTCCTCTTGCATATGAAATTCCTGCCTCTGCTGCATGCTGCTGCCGCAGAGACGTCCGTGGTGATCCGCAGCACCCTGGACGAGCAGCAGTGGGCGTGCCTGGAGCCTGACAAGATTGTGGTGCATTCGAAACACGCACAGCGCACACCAGCAACATGCAAAGCTCCTCTTTCCCAGATGTTTTTTGCCGCCACATCCAATTGTGACATGTTTGCATCTGCTGCATGCCGCTGCTGCAGAGACGTCTGTGGTGATCCGCAGCACCCTGGACGAGCAGCAGTGGGCATGCCTGGAGCCTGACAAGATTGTGGTGCGTGCCCTTGATGTGGGCAACGTGCGCACCATCAGTCACGTGCTGGGGCAGAGCGTTGCGCTCGACTACTACAACTCGTGAGTGCACAGGCCTGCTTTTCTTGGTGTGTTTGAAAGGGAAATGACATCAGGGGATCTGGCTGCTGCATCTGTGTCTGAGGTGTCCTAGCTGTTTTGTGTCGCTGGGTGGACATGTTGTGAATCTGGCGAGCCCTGGGTGTGGGCAACGTGCGCACCATCAGTCACGTGCTAGGGCAGAGCGTTGTGCTCGACTATTACAACTCGTGAGTGCGCAGCAATGACACTTGGGGATCCGGCTGCTGCATCTGTATCTGAAGGTATCCTTGCTGTTTTGGTTTGCTGCCAGCACCAGGTGCGTTTTGTGTTTTGTTTCGCTGGGTGGACATGTTGTGAATCTGGCGAGCCCTGGATGTGGGCAACGTGCGCACCATCAGTCACGTGCTAGGGCAGAGCGTTGTGCTCGACTACTACAACTCGTGAGTGCGCAGCAATGACACTTGGGGATCTGGCTGCTGCATCTGTATCTGAAGGTATCCTTGCTGTTTTGGTGTGCTGCCGGCACCAGGTGCATTATGTGTTTTGTTTCGCTGGGTGGACATGTTGTGAATCTGGCGAGCCCTGGATGTGGGCAACGTGCGCACCATCAGTCACGTGCTAGGGCAGAGCGTTGTGCTCGACTACTACAACTTGTGAGTGCGCAGGCGTGTATCTAAATAGTTAACAAGGAGTTCACACAAGGGGATCTGGCTGCTGCGTCTGAACATGGCCTTACTGCGTTTGGTGTGCTGCCGGCACCAGCTGCGTTTGCTAAGCAGCAAGGTGGACAAAGTCATGCAGAACTTCACTCCCCACTCAAAAGACGCACTCAAGAGTGCTGACTCACTCACTTCACTGACTCTTGTTTGTTTCATGCAATATATGTTCGCAGCAAGGTGGATGAAGCTATCCAGAACTTCAGTCCGTACCTGAAAGAAGTAGCAGAGAGTGCTGACTTGCTCAATCCACTGACTTTTCCTCACCATTTTGCGTTCATCCCCTGCCATAAATGTCTGTCGCAAGGTTGACAAAGCTATCCAGAACTTCAGTCCGTACCTGAAAGAAGTGGCAGAGAGTGCTGTCCCACTCAATCCACCGACTGGTCCTGTTCGTTTTATGCGATGTACGTTTGCAGCAAGGTGGACGAAGCCATCCAGACCTTCAGTCCGTACCTGAAAGAAGTAGCAGAGAGTGCTGCCCCACTGCACTGACTATTCTTAACTGTTTTGCGTTTATGTCCTGCCAAGTCTGTCTGCAGCAAGGTGGACAAAGCCATCCAGAACTTCAGTCCGTACCTGTAAGAGGTAGCAGACAGTGCTGTCCTACTCAATCCACTGACGTGTCCTGCTGTTTCTTGCCATTTGTGTCTGCAGCAAGGTGGATGAAGCCATCCAGAACTTCAGTCCGTACCTGAAAGAAGTAGCAGAGAGTGCTGTCCCACTCACGCCACTGACTTGTCCCCTTTGTTGCCTGGCATTTTCGTCTGCAGCAAGGTGGACGAAGCTATCCAGAACTTCAGTCCGTACTTGAAAGAGGTGGCAGAGAGCGGCACCGCGCACAGGATCAAAGAGAAGCAGCTGCTGCAGCACATCGCAGACAACTCGCTGCTGTACACAGATGTGGTCACCAAGATTGGCCTGCTGGACATCAGCCAGACTGTGTGGCAGCAGGACAAGTGGGTGCCACCGTTTGGATGTTTATCTGGTGGGCTGTTGACAGTTCATTTTGACGTTCCAGCAGACAGTGTTGCAGCCAGACCAAGTTCATGCCATGATAATGCGGCTTAGTGTCTTGACATTGTTAATCAGCAGCGTGTGGATCACATTTGGTTACCAAGCCGTGACTGCTGGACATAAGCCAGACTGTGTGGCAGCAGGACAAGTGGGTTACACCGTTTGGATGTGTTGGTCTGTTGGGCAGTTTACGTTTCCATTTTCCAGACATTTCACATAGACTGTGTTGCAGCAAACCGAGTGCATGCCATGAAGATACGGCTTAGGGTCTTGTAGCAGAGAGCGGCAAAGGATCAAAGAGAAGCAGCTGCTGCAGCACATCGCAGACAACTCACTGCTGTACACGGATGTGGTCACCAACAGCAGACTCCCAAAGCTTGCAGTACCTGCAGCAGCGCCAGCGCAGCAGCAGCGCTTGGGATGTGCTGTTTGGGATGTGCAGCGTGTTGCACAAAGGACACCAGGAGCTGTTCATACATTGATAGACGCTGCACTGATCAAGCAGTGATGTTGACGACATATTTCAATGCTACAGGAGCAGTACCTGCAGTGTGTTGCACAAGTGCATTTGGTTGGTATCAACTTACCTTACATCAGCATGCACAGAAGCCGTACACAGCTATGTAGCAGTGTAGATGACCGTCACTGCGGCAAGCGAGGTGGGTCACTCACGCCTAGCATCTGCTTCATGCCAAGCAGTCCAGATCTGGTGACCAAATGCACTCCACACATTCGACGCCGTTGGATATAGCCTGGGGGATGTGCATGGAAGGTAGCAGGGTGGGATGTGCTGTGCAGTGACGGTCATCTACACTGCTACATAGCTGTGTACGGCTTCTGTGCATGCTGATGTAAGGTAAGTTGATACCAACCAAATGCACTTGTGCAACACACTGCAGGTACTGCTCCTGTAGCATTGAAATATGTCGTCAACATCACTGCTTGATCAGTGCAGCGTCTATCAATGTATGAACAGCTCCTGGTGTCCTTTGTGCAACACGCTGCACATCCCAAACAGCACATCCCAAGCGCTGCTGCTGCGCTGGCGCTGCTGCAGGTACTGCAAGCTTTGGGAGTCTGCTGTTCAGGGACCTTGTCAGCTACACTGCTATGGCTTCTGTGCATGGTTGTACAGAGTATGTTGATACCAACCAAATGCACTTGTGCAACGCGCCGCGGGTACTGCAAGCTGTGGGAGGCGCTGCGCAGCAATCACAAGGTTGATAAGCACATCTCAAGCACTGCTGTTGTGTCCCAAACAGCACATCCCAAACACTGCTGTTGTGTCCCAAACAGCACATCTACAGCACTGCTGCTGTGCTGGTGCTGCTGCAGGTACTGCAAGCTGTGGGAGGCGCTGCGCAGCGATTACGAAATTGAGAAGCGCTTTGATGCCATCAACAGGAAGGTGAGACGCAGCAGCAGCAACAGCAGCAGCAGCAACAGCAGCAGCAGCAACAGCAGCAACAGCAGCAGCAGCAACAGCAGCAGCAGCAGCAACAGCTTGCGCAGTTGCAAGTGTGCATACTTATGGCTTGCGCGTTACAGATTTGGAAGTGCAACACACCTGCGGGTCCGCTGCTGCATCCCACATGCTTGCTTGCTGCTGCTGCTGTTGCTGCTGCTACGCTTGCGCCCAAGCTTGAGATTGCCAGGTTCCCGTTTGCATCATCTTCTTTGCTTCGCTCTGTTCCTTGCCTACACACGTCAATGCTGCTGCTGCCGCTGCTGCTGCTGCTGCTGCTACTGCTGCAGCTGGGCCCCATGCTAGAGAATGCCAAGTTTCTGCTGGACATCCGCGCTGAGAAGAAGAGCGCAGAAGCCGAGTGGATCATCATTGGCCTGATCTGCCTGGAGGTGGTCGTCAACTGCTACGGCCACTTCATGCTGTGAACTTGGACTTCAGGAGGTTGAAGTTCACTATGAAAACGTGTGCTGAACAGGAATTGTCTTGAAGCTGCTTGGTGCATCATTGACCTGACTTGCCTTGGGGTGGTGGTCAACAGCTACTGCCACTTCATGCTGTGAACTTCACCTGGAACTTGGCTGTTCACCCGTCACTCTTGCGGGATGACTAGTTTGTGGCTGAGGGTTCCTGAGAATGTGATGAGCGCTGTGCATGGTGCAGGCAGTTTTTGCCGTGAGGTGTCTGTGTTGCTTGAATATCAGTCTCTGTATTCTAGCTTGTAATTGTGGTGATGAGCTCTGAACAGCTGCGGCCGCAGCGCGCAACCTGGCGTGGCTGTACGGCTGGGAAAGGTCTGGCCACTGGCCAACAGCTGCTATTGATATTGACAGCGGCACCAGCATCACTGGGCCCATTGAGTTCACGTGTGTGCCTGAGGGCATGTGTATGTGTGCCACGCACGGCCACTGGTCGTTGTACCTTGACAGTTCAGTTCACCCACCCACACTTATAGCATGCCATGTGAGGCTGCTTGAAAACATGGTACCTGTGGGGGCATGCTGGTCAAGCTGTGTTTACCGCCCCTTACCGACGGCCATGTCCGTGCATGAAGGAGTCGTTATCATGAAACGTTTGTTTAATGGGTAACATGATGATGATGATGATGAAACGTTTGTTTAGTATCATGGCGTTTGCTACAGTCTGATGCTGTTGGGAACAGATGGGATGATGCTTGCAAGCTGCCATCCCAGTCCAGTGCATCGTTTGTAGCGCTTGGCACGCCGGTTTCGGCTAAACGAGCATTGTTACGACTGGATATGGTTTGTTATCGTTTCGCGGCGTGTTTTCAGTGAAGCAACCCTAGCAACCTTGGACCCTGTGGCTTCGGCGCCGGCCGTTTTTTAACACCTGCCATTCACCTGAACTTCTGATGCGAGAGAATGGCCGCGTGGGCTTCCAAGAGGCATATCGTGCTATACGCGTGCACGGAAGCCAACAAACGCAACTCTGGTCTAAGCATCCCATTCTGCAGCGGCATGCACTCACGCCGGTCCCTCCCATTCTGAATCGATGCGCTACCTGTCTCATTTGATAGCATGCGTGGGGCTGCTGGTGCTAGTATCTCTGCGTGCTGCAGCCCAGCAGTCTGACATAGAAGATCTCGCGCTGTGGCAACAGTGCGGGTCTGAGCAGCAATGGAGCGACAGACGTTGCCAATCAGGAGCAACGTGTGCGCGCATCAACCCCTGGTGGATGCAGTGCAGGCCCGCCTCAGGTGATTTGAACCACTGCAGTGGCAGCACTTTTTGGGTTCGTGTAGCGGCCAGCCTCGCGTGCAAGGCGCATGATGGCCAATCATCGCCTTCACTACTACAGTCATTTAACTTATAGTCACTCTCTGCGCACCAACGAGCAGCATCAGCTGCTTGATGGCTGCCCAGCAGCAGAGCAGCAGGGACCTGTGACATATGTGCAATTTATCTGCCTTGCTCCTCAGCAGCAGCATGATGGCTGTGAGCTGACACATATATCGTTGTCGTATTCAATTTCAGGAGGATCAACAGCCCAAGAGGCATCTGTGCAGGTCTTGGAGCCCTGGGACCCGTGTGGTGGAGACTTCCCTCAACGCTGCAGCAGTTTTGGTGGCAGCCCTTGTGCTGACCAAACATGGAGCAGCGTGAGTGCCTGCTGCTGTGCTATATCGCTGCAGCAAGCGCCAAATAACAGAAGATTAGGCCTGCTGTCTCAGTGTGTATCAAGCTGCTGGTACCTCTCATTTACGACAGTGACTCATCACAGCAATCCTGGAGATCCTGCAAACACATCAATGCCTGCGGTAGGCAGCAACGCAAGCATGCCAGCACTGTTCGCGCATCACAATACAATGGTATATCCACCTGCGACACCTTTTTGCATGCTATTGTATGCGCAGACGACCGTCGTGTCCAACTGGCTTGGAAAACACATAACGCAGCGCAGGCAGGAACGCAAGTTTGCCAGCCCAATCTGCACATCAGGTTCAACAGCTCCTTACTCGTGTTTATGTGCCTGCCGTGTCTACGCAGACGTCGTGCCCATCTGGCTTCAGCTGCACCCGTCAGGACCAATGGTACTGGCAGTGCAGACCAGACAGGCCAAAACAAAACACCACCACTGACACCACCTCCTCCACCACCACCACCACCAGCAGCAGCAGCAGCAGCGATAGCGGCAGCGGTCAAGGGCCTTTCATGCTGCAGCCGTTAGATCAGTGTGGGGGTCAGCGCTCCTGCTACAGCAGTGATGCGCCGTGTGCTGACGCAGCTTGGGCGAGCGTGGCGTGCCCTGAAGGCTTCAGCTGCATGAGGTGAGCCAGGTTTGAAGTGCTGTGCAGCGCAAGCGCTACATTCGCCACAGTATGTTGCAGAGATCATGGGTGCTGGACACTGTATGTGCGTGTCTGGTGTGTGCAGTTGTTGCGGGGCAGCATAAGGGAGCGTGGCGTGCCCAGACAGCTTCACCTGCGTTATGTGAGCGTGAGGTGAGCGAGTGGGGTGTCACGTGCGCTGGGCCGTGAACAAAATTGTGGCTGTACTTTGATGCTGCCTGTCCTCTGTACGTCACTACGTCCACGAACACAGGCAGCGCCAAAGTACTCTCACATGATGTGTGCTGCTGGCAGCGCTCCTGCTGCAGCAGTGACGCGCCGTGTGCTGACGCGGCTTGGGCCAGTGTGGCGTGCCCTGACGGCTTCTCCTGTGTGAGGTAAGCAGGTTTGCTGTTGCTAGCACCGCTGTGTTTTGTAGTATCTCTGAAGGGTTGACAGCAACAAGCTGTTGTATGTCACATACATGCGGCATGTATGGTACTTCAATTCGTCATCAGGTGGCCTGCATGTGTGAGTGTGGCGTGCCCGGACGGCCTCAACTGTGTGAGGTGAGCAGGTTTTCCAGTGTTCTCAATGCTTTCCAACGCTCGTCTAGCACTACTACTGCCACGGGATGCTACGGAGTACATGGGTGCTGGACACTCAATGTGCGTATCTGGTGAGTGGAGTTGTTGCGGGGCAGCGTGGGCGAGCGTGGCGTGCCCAGACGGCTTCTCCTGTCTCCTGTGTGAGGTGAGCCGGTTTCCCAATGCTGCTCAGCGCTGGCACTACTGCTGCCATACTACGTCACAAAGTGCGACAGTATCGGGCCACTTCAAATGCGTGTCTGGTGTATGGTTTGTTGTCGCGTGGCCTGCATGTGTGAGTGTGGCGTACCCAGACGGCTTCAACTTGAGGTGAGCGACTCATTGGTTCCAACATGTTGCATGTGTGTGGTCCAGATTGTGCATGGGTGTCAGATGCAATGGGCTGTGCACAAAGATGTGGCTGTACTTGGACACTACCTCTGTTGTGGCTTGGGACACCAATCCACGAACACAGACAGCGTCAAACTACTTTCACATGATGCGTGTGGTCAGGGGCTAGTGACAAGGAATGCAGGGCTAGTTCGGCGCATGTGCATCTGTAGCACACACCTTGCTGCAAACCTATATTGGTTGAGGATCTAGTTGGTTGCAGCACATTGCATGTGCGTGCTTCAGACTACTATTGGGTGTCCAACACATCGGATGCGTTGGCCTGTGCACAACGATGTGGCTGTACTTTGACGCTGTTCTTGTCCCAAATCCTCTGCATCTTGGAACACGGACAGCGTCAAACTATTCTCACATGGTGTGTGTGGTGAGGGGTGAGTTTGGTGCGCATGCGGCTGTAGCACGTATCCTGCTGCAAACCTATGTTGTTGACGAGCTAGTTGGTTCCAGCGCGCTGCATGTGTGCTTTGGACTGCTGTTGGGCGTCAGATGCGTTGGGTTGTGCACAAAGATGTGGCTGTACTTGGACGCTATCTGTGCTGTTTATCTTGGCACACGAGTCCACGAACACAGACAGCGTCAAACTGCTCTCACATGATGTGTGATGTGATGGGCTAGTTCAGCGCGCATGTGCGGCTGTAGCTTACACGTTGCTGCAAACCTATGTTGATGAGGATTTAGTTGGTTCCAGCACATTGCATGTGTTTGCTTCAAACCGCTATCGGGTGTCAGCTGCGTTGGGTCAGACTACTATCGGGTGTCAAATGCGTTGGGTCATGCACAAAGATGTGGCTGTACTTGGAAGCTGTTCTGGTCCCAGATGCTCTGCGTCTCAAAACACGAACAGCATCAAAGTACACTCACATGACATGTGTGGTGTGGGGCTAGTTCGGCGCATGTGCATCTGTAGCACACACCCTGCTGCAAACGTATGTTGTTGCGGATCTTGTTGGTTCCAGCACATTGCATGTGCGTGCTTCAGGCCCTAATTGGGTGTCCGACACATCGGATGCCTTGACCTGTGCACAACGATGTGGCTGTACTCTGACGCTGTAGGTGCTCGTGACTGCACGATCTCCACGAACACAGACAGCGTCAAAGTACTGTCACATGACATGTGTGTTGAGGGGCTAGGTTAACGCACATGCGGCTGTAGCACACCCTGCTGCCAATTGGCTTGCAAGCTTTGTTGTTGAGGCACTGTTGGTTTCCAGCACATTGCATTTGCGTGGCCATTCCCTGCCTGCAAGACACATGAACACACCATGCACACTGAGATGTACGTTGACCGACGACCATTGCCACATTTTTCAAACACAGCTTTAGAGAGAGTAGTTACATGTGGGTCCAGTCACCATCTCAGATGGTATGAGCCACCCCAAAATGAGCACAATGTCAACGCATGACGAAAGAAGATGAGCACACAATGTAGCAGATTGAGGCCATCCGTTGAGCACAGGGTCTCTCCAGATTGAGCATAAGATTATATCTGCGGTGTGTCAGTGACACACCCCAATCAGCCAACAGCATGTGCTGAAGAAGCACACCAACCAAAAAGCATGTTGTCAAGATCACACAGCCAGAGAGATAGGCAGGGCAACTAAGGCGGCATAAAGGCGGCAGCAAACCAATAATGTGACAGGATGCATGTGTAACTCGTCAAGTAACCTAAACTCATCACGGGCTAGGAGCAACAGCGTCTAAGGCGTCATCTACAGGGACATAACCCTCAGGCTGAATTGGCACACTTTGATGGTCAGGGGACAACCCCAGCAACACTGAGCGATACAACCACATCTGATAAACCACCACAGCCAAGCCCTCTTGATCCTCACAGTCTAGAATGCGCGGCACCAACTCGTTAGCATAGCGATCTACAGTACCCGCAGGATAGAACACACTAGGGCAGGCACCGCGCAAGTGGTCATATGCAGGGCATTCTAGCAGAAAGTGTTTGAGATCCTCCACATTGTCATAGGTCCCAGTCCGGGCGTGCACGCGTGTGCGCCAAACTGCTCGGCTAGCTGCAACAGGATTAGCACACGAGCACAGTCTACACAACCGCTGCTGCCTGGGCACCCGAGGGCGGGCATGTCTACCCAGCTGCACCTCCAACTGTGCAGCCCCAGTGCGAAGCCGTGCAAGGCACTGCAACACCCGGAACGGCAAGCATAATTGCATGTATTGAGGTTGTGTGTTGCGGTCAAAAGCAGCATCAGCCTCCATAGGATGCACCCAGGCAGCATGTGTGCACATAGTAACATGATTGCTTGGTGCTGTTCTTGGGTCAGCATCCTCCGCACCTGCATCGGCCCACCCCTGCTTAACCAAGCGTGCAAGGGCAGCAGACACGGCTGTAGCATGCAACTCAAGCCCACATACACTTGCAGCCGTCACCCCAGGCTCACGCCATGCAGCCTGCTGTATAACACCAAGGCGTTGCATAGTGTGCAGCAGATAGTATGTCCAGCAAGTTTTGCAACCACTCAATGCTAACTCCACATCCGACACCCACGCAACCCGCGCAAGACGATCAACGGGCATGGCCCTAAGGCGTTCCCACCAGCGCGCCGCCAGCACAACCCAATGGTGCTGAACAGGCGAGCGGTGAAGATCGCGCATCAGCACATCAATGCTGGAGCGTTGCCCAGCCCCAGTCATGTAGCGAAGGAATGACACATGCACCTTGTCAGCTGCAGACATGCGCCACCCTGTGTGCCTGAACAAGCCTGTATGGCACAACTCGGGGCCCCACACATGAGATGCGTATGACATAACAGGCTCAACCATGATGTCAAACATGCGGCACTTCATGTCGTATTGTGTGATGCGTTGCTTACGGAAGCGGCCCAAGAGGGTATGCATGGCCTGGAGCCCAGACGCTGCCAAAGCATCAACTGCCGGCTGCAGACCTTTGGTCTCATGCAACACTGCACCAAGGTATGTGTAGCTGCTCTGAATGCTCAGGGGCTGACCAGCATACGTGAACGCAGTTGAGCGCGGGCGTGGCACACGTTTGCCACTGAACACCACCACACACGTCTTCTTAGGCTGCATGTTGACTTCCATGCCAGTGATCTCACAAAACAACTGCAAGCAATCCAACAAGCATTGCGCGTCTGCCGGCGACTCAGCAATCAAGCAGCCGTCATCCGCATAGAGCAAATCAGGCATATGAAGAGAGCCAACCTTGGGTCCAAGAGGAGCAGAAGCCCCACCTGGAACAGGCTTGCCTCTAATTGTGATCAACTCGTGCAGCATCTCAATAAACAACCCAAACAGCAGCGGCCTCAGCTCACTTCCTTGCTTAGTACCAAGGCACGTATCAATAGGGTCACCCAATTTGCCATTCACAGACACCTGTAGCTGGATGGTGTCATATAGACGCTCCAATAGAGACAAGAAGCGGCCATGGATGCCAGGCTGCCTGCAACGTGCCAACAACAAGTCTCTAGGAACCGTGTCAAAAGCTTTCTTAAAATCTATGAACACAACATACAACTTCTTACGCTGGTGGCGGGCCCTGTTAATGAGATGCGCAAGGGTGAACAACGCATCAATTGTGCCATGTTCTTTGCGAAAACCACACTGTGTAACAGCACGCACACCTAGGCTCTCCATAGTTGGGTCTAGGCGGAGGTGCATGAGGCGGTCAACCACACGACTATAAATGCTAGACACACTAAT
>CADDIJ020000474.1:0-25425 GCA_902809745.2 Tetradesmus lagerheimii | reverse complement strand
CCAACAATCCAATCAACAAACTGCCTGCAATAACTCGTCGCAAAATGCAGTTTGCATCATCGTCTCATCCCTGCCGCCACCTCATTTTGCCACCCAGCCAGTCCCTCTAGGTTGCCAGCACATGTAGACAGGAATGACTGCCATGGTTCACCTTGCAGTACACAAAGCTTGAACACCTGCACAGCATGCAGACACACACAGCCAAGGACATAAGAACATGAATGCAGCTGCTTACAGCATCATGCAGTTGCTAGTCCCTTGTGTGCTGTGTACACACAACATATGCATCTCAATGACACCTGATGAGCCACTGGTGTCCCACACACTGCATGCTATTGATGTCGACGCACAACAATTTGTCAACGACAGCGGTAAGTGGTATATTGTGGTGGTGATGGTGCTGCTGCTTAGGAGCTACAGTGCAGTAGCACATGCCACATTACAGGTCTGCTTAAACAGCTCCTCTAGCAATCCTGTGCCCGCTGCTGCTGCTGCCACTGCTCTGTCACTACTGCAACTGGGTAAAGGTTCACTTACCAGTGGCAGCAAACACAGTGCTGCTGAGCGTATTCATGAATAGATAGCTGATGGCACCCATGTACCACACATGTGCTGCTGCATGTGTTCTAGCATTGATGGTCTGGTAAGCTGAACCTCTAGCTACCTCCTGCTGTTGCCAATGCAGCTGCCATCCGTCGCTGCAGCAACTTGGTACAGGTTTGCTTACCAGTAGCAATTGCTTCCTTGCAAGGAATACAGCACTGACAAGCACGCTCCTGAACAGCTTGCTGACAGCCCCCATTCCATCATGAGCCTGCCCATCACAGGGCACAGTGAGATGTAAGCCAGAGTGTCAGGTGGCCAACACAACTGCGTAGTTCTGCTGCTCTCACAGCCTCTGATTACCTCCCTCATGCATGCCAAGAGATGCAACCGCACCGTTCCTTCAACAAATGTGCAGTGTTGCTTTGATCTGGCATGGCTGGCATGGCTGCATGCGACACCTTGTGATGATATGATGGTGACGGTGCACGCCCACATTCTGCAACTGCATTTGGTTCTGCCCCCCCCCCTGAGACGCTATTTAGCCCCCTTGTTGCTGAAGTCCCTTGTTGTTGTTGGCATCCCACCTGAATGCAGCTCAGACAACGTCTTGCCGCTGCGCATGATGATATGCTCAGCAGAATGGTCTCCAGCTTAAACCTGCAATTGCAACAAAGACAGCAGCAAGCGTCCCTGGTATGCTGGATATGATATGCAGCAGGACCGGCAGCTGTGATCATAACCAACCATCAGCCCACATTGTGCAGGGTACTGTTGTCCACTACGACAATTGAGCCCTTGCCAGGCATTTCCCCTAAGCACAGCACAGTAATTGCTCGAGGCAAGTGTGGTGACACGCTCTGCAGCACCACGAATCACCACCTGCATTAACCCTCCCTGCTATGTTGGCTGCGGGTATCACAAGGCAAGCAGCGTGCTTTGACAGCAACAGCCCCAGGCATTTTACACTGGTGATAGACCTTACCAGCCATGCCAATCATTGCTTCCAGCAATATGAAAGAACAAAGCAGCAGATCAGCACCACTGCTGGAGGCAGCCAACTGCAAACAAGTGCAGCTACTCGTGCCTCTGCTGACCGTTACCCATTGCCTAGCCGATCCTTAGCAGCACAGCGGCACAGAGATCACATAAATCAATCAATGTTGAACAAGGTATCTAATGCTCAATCCATATGCACCAGATCGCCTTCCTACCTCACGATCTTTGGGCAAAGCAAAGCATAGTGATCCATCCAGGCCAGGGCATCCTCGAATGTGATCTCAACGCCAGCGTGTTGTCTTCATTAATCGCCGTCATGCCAAAAGCCAGGAGCTGCTCCAGTGGCCAGCGAGCAACAAACTTCTCATTTGAAGTTTGTTGCAGACAACCTTTTCTGCTCGAGAGGATCATGATGTGTACTCGGCGAATCAATTCATTAACATTACATTAAGATGAGCTGTTGTTCAAATCAGGCGCCCCAGAAAAGTGAGCTGCTGGGTTAGTTGAGTAGGCGTGTTTGAGCGGGGGCCATGTACGCGATAGATACATCACAAACACCTGCCAGCCTTGGCAGAAAGCCAGCAGAGATCTCGAGGTACATGGCATGGAGTACCTGTTATGGTGCTGTACCCTGACTAGAGCCCCACCAAGAATGCCATCTCCGGCTGTGCGTCAAGTTGAGCGAAGCAAAGACTCCTATTTGAATGAGACCGTAACTATGATTGCTGTGGGGCGCAAGTGGGTCCCTCAGGGGCCCACCACTAGTGGTACTACTGCTGTTCACCAGCTCACATGCTGCTGGCAAGTGATATGCTATGCAACGCCCCAGTGTGGGGCGCATGGTGGCATACAATGCTTTGTAACCACTATTACATTGTTTGATACTTCATCTGGTTTGGGACTTGTCCCTTGGCACAGTGATGACTCCTAGGAGGCAGGCCTGTTGTATTAAAATAATGTGTGTTTAGTGGCAGTATACTGAGTAACATCTCAATATCTTGGGTGCTGCTTATCTTGGGTGCTGCTTCAATGTGTGTATCACTGTGCTCCCGTCGGCACTTGTGCATCATTGAACAGTATATATTATTTACAATACATACATGTATTTTATATAATAGAGAGAATAATCAGTCTGCTTTCCGCCTCCCCAGTGGGTGAGGCGCGGTTGCCGATGCCGAAAGGTATGGCTTACAAGGATTGATTATTATTATTATGTATTTTATATAAAACAAAAGCCGCGGAACGTGGTGCGAACACAGGGCCAGTTGAAAAAGAGTTTGCGCCTGGATTCGAAAGGTGATCTGCAAGGCACCAGAGTTTTAACCCTGAGGTTGCCGGTTCGAACCTGGTAAAGTGCGCCTGTACGTTAACGCCACTTAACGCAAGTTAACGTGCAGATAGCGCGTTAACTGCAGATAACGTGCAATTAACGCTGCCATAACGCAGTTAACGTCTGACATAACGCAGTTAACGTCTGTTTGTCATCATAGTGTGCATGCTGGCGCCGCGCCCGCCAACATAAGCTTGCAGGAATACAACAGTTGCTGACGAACCTGCGGGTCAGGTTGTGGCAGCCATGCAGGCTGATGACTTTGTTGCTGTGTGCGGATCTCTGGCTGAGGTTCAGGCTGTGGCTGCAACAGTTTATGAATACAGTTGTAAGTGGCAGTTCAAGCTGAATAGCTTGAAGTCTGCTGTCATGCATGTCTCACCAGCTAGACAGCCCAGCCAGTTGGCTGACTCTGGCATCATTTGGAATGGTGTGCCTGTGCCTGTTGTATCAGAGTACTGCTACCTTGGCCTGTGGTTCAACAATGCCTGCAACTGGAATACGCACTTTGAGAAGATGTTGGCAAAAGTGCATCGTGTGAAGGGTGGGCTCATGCCAGTTTGGAAGAGCCGGCTCATCAGCGTGGAAGTAAAGCGTATCATTCTGCTTACATGCGTTCGCCCGATTGTTGAATATGGCAGTGAGGTCTGGTTTCCGTCAACTGCAAGGCAACTGCAACAGATTGACAAAGTGCAGACTGACATCATCAAGTGCTCAATGCGTTGTGGCAAGGAGCGACCTTGCACTTCACTTGTTCTGGCTGAATGGGGTGTGAAGCCATTGCACATATGGCTTCATCAGAGGGCGATGGAGTATTACTTTAGGGTCCAGCGTATGCAGAATTCGCGTTTGCCACGTCAGGTTTTCTCAGCTGAGTGGAAGCGCCCTAGTGGTGCTGTTGCGGTGACACCTTGGCATAAGTATGTGCAGAGTTTGCTTTGCAAGTATGGTGTGGATGTTGAGGCGGCGGCTGATCGAGCTAATGCGTGCAAGAATCACATCAACCGTCAGGTCAGGAAGCTGCATGCAGACAGAATTGTTTGTGAATCACTGCAGCACTCTACTTTGAGCCGTTACATCACGCATGTGCACCCTACACATGCTGATGCCATGCGTTTTAAAAGGGCTAGGCCCTTTTTGTGTTCTGGTGCGCCAACGCGTGGTATTGAGTTGCTGATGCGTGTTCGAATGGGCTGTCTTTGCGTGCATGAGCGTACCAGTTGTTATGGCGGCAGCAGAGCTGATTCTAACACAGCATGTCCTGCTTGCGGTCAGGGTGTTGAGTCTTTGTCACATCTGATGTTTGATTGTCCCGCTACTTCTGCTCAGAGGGATACTATGCTTGATGAAATTCGGTCTGTTTTGCGTGATGTTGCTGGCGGCGCTGAAAAATTGCGCAATGTGTTGTCGTTGACTGATGCATCCACTAAGTTGTTGCGTTTTGTTTCTGATGATATTTGGGGTAGTAGGGGGGTGTGCCGAGTGATATCTAGGAGCATTGCTGAGTATCTTGTCCAAGCTTGGGATGTGCGTAATAATTGCAAACACAATGGAGCAGTGCTCCCTCTTTCTTCCGCTCCTGAGGGGCGCGGGGCCGATGGCGTTGATGCTATGGCTTAATGGGTAACATGATGATGATGAACAGTTGCTGGGCTAGCTGGCGCTGTGCCACTGTCCCTGTGATCAGCCATTTGAGGTACGGCTGTGCAACAAGTTAATGACAAGCAGTAAGCGAGGGTCTGCCAACCACTGCTGGATTTGTTCAGCCTGACGCCACAACCACGGCAAGCAATGTAGGGTTGGTTGACAAGCATGAGCTTACCCTGTGATAATCAAGGTCCGCACATTGCTTGTCTCTGCTTGCTTTTCTGCAAGAGTGCTGCTGCTTTTCAAAACGATTGTGCGCAGGACAAAATCATCGCCATGCTTCCAGTGGGCCGCGGGGCCAACGCCGTTGATGCTATGGCTTGGATGGGGACTATGATGATGACGATGATCGTCGCCGTCTTGATGTGACTGACGCTGCCCTGATGGCACACCCTTGTGACTACAACACATGCCATGATGGCTCCAGGCAGACCAGGTCTGGTGGCTGATCATTGATGTACACAGCAGCTGCACTGTAGCAGACAAGTATGTGGGTGGCACGCCTGAACACTGTCATGGTGGCGTAGCACTGAAAACAATTTAGGAGATGGTGTGCGCATGGTCTGCCCAGTTATGCCTAGGAGATTGATTGCTCAGCCTTGGTTAGATCGTGGTTGCCAAATTGTATGTTTCTATGGTATAATTTACTTGTCAGGTACGCAAACGGACACTGCTGCTGCCACACTGTTGTGTTGCTCTTGGCTGGTGCCAGCTGCCAGGGTGTGCAGGGGGGCCATCGACGGCAGTACGTACGTACAGCCCTGTGACACTGGTGTCGAGTTTTACGTGGAAACTATGTTTTATTTGCGCGACGTCATGCGCTTGCAGCGTGGCGATTTGTGTTGTTATGTGTTGTTACGATGATGGATGGGTGCCCAGTAATGCTGGACTGAAGTATGGCTTCAGCCGTCTGATTACCTACTTACATCAAGTAATATACTTTAATGCAGCTGATCACGCCGTGGAGGATGAGCACGTGCTTGGCAAGTGATGTTGTCTGACCACCGTCTTGCAAAGTCACTGGCTAGGACGTTAGTAAAGCAATCTAGTGGAGGGCTGACGGACCAGCAAGTAGACGCTTTCCTGGCGCTCTACGACCACCAGGTAAGCAGGTTTGAAATCAGACGCAGTGTCAACACCAGCTCTTGGAAATCCGCGTTCGCAAAGCAAGAGCATCCCTACGCGTAGTTTGAGTTCTGGATGCATCGACGGCGGCCAGCAGTAATCGCGAGACAACCGCAGGCCAGTTTTTTGGTATGTGGGGCGGGAATACACCAGGCTGGCCACCACTGCAGTCAACAACTCTTAAATGGCGGTGTACACCTGTATATAACTGCTTCTGCATGGATCACATGCCCGATAGGTGCTGTAGGCTGCACACAGAGCATGGCTGTGCTGCCGCTGCTGCTGCTGCTGTTGTGTGCGCAGGTGCCAGACAGCATCAAGTCAGACACACGGGAGCTGCAGCACCTGCTTGATGAAAGCAAGCACATAGCACGCGACCTAGATGGTAAGCATGCAAGCCTGTGCAGTGCACTGAGGCTCGATATCAGCATACAGTGGCTTTCTTAACGTGATGCTGCTGATGCTGCTGTCCTGCAAGCTGATCCTGTGCTCCTGCAAGTTGTTTCGATGTATCAATGCTCCTGCAAGTTGTTACGCTGTATAAATGCGCTGTAAATCTATCTGTTTTGCAGATTATGAAATGCCTGGCGTCAGTGTCTCTGTGCAAGACTTCCGCTTAAGCCCTCCCAGCATCAGCGCAGAGCTGCCATGCACGCTGCACTTCAGGCTGCTGCCGCACAGCTCACGGCAGCAGATCACTGTGCTGCACTCTGACAGCGGCACGCGCGTGGCCAGCAGCGGCGTGCTGAGGGGCGGCGACTGCTTCACAGCCACCATATGCGACCCTGGCGAGTACACCTTCACGTCGGAGGTGTACCCCTTCATGAGCGGCACCCTCACAGCAGCAGCGGCTGCGCCCGGGGCAGCAACCGCAGCAGAAGAGGAGGATGCTGCAGTGGCAGCAAAGGCACCTATGCAGGAGGCAGCAGTAGCAGCTGGCACGCTGCATAAACTGCAGGTTGCAGGGCGGCAGTCGCTAGCGCCAGGCAGCAGCAGGCCTCATGCAGACAGTCCACGCTTGGCAGCCAAGGCAGCGCTGCAGCATCAACAGCAGCAATTATATCAGCGCAAGTCCTCACCCAGCTCTGACACAGACACACCTGCTACTCCAGACGCAGCAGGGGGTGCTGCAGAGTTGGACGACACAGCAGAGGCACAGCAGGCAGCGCTGCGCGCACCTGGCGCTGGAACTGCTGCTGTTTTCAAGTGCGCAGCAAATGCGTCTGACAGCTTGTTGCAGCAGCCTAGTGAGTGTGCCGTGCTGGAGCTGCTGTCCACCACAGCAGCTAGGCATTCAGACGGCCAGTCTTCCAGCGTCGCCACAGCACGCAACCTTCCTGACCTGTCACGTGCTGGGCGCTGGGAGCGGCGCGCCACGGCCTACGATGACGAAGCTGACACGGCCCCACACATGGCTTCAGCATGGCAGCCCAGCGCAGCTCACGTGCCTCTCAGCGGGTCGTCAGGTGCAACAGCAGCAGGCGCAGCAGCAGTGCTGCAGCAGGAGGTTGCAGCCACATCGCACTTCTCAGTGTTAGCAGGTAGCCGCAGCGCCGGCTGCAGCAGCTCCATAGGTGCAGGTGCGGCAGTTGCAGCAGCGGCAGCAGCAGCAACATCTGCGGCGCACGCAGAGGCTGCAACATGCGGTGTTGCAGGGACCTGCATGCGTGCTGCTGCTGATGCAGCACCTGAGGACATGGACATTGACGATGAGAGCTGTGTGGCAGCACAGCCACACCAGCAGCAGCAGGAATCTGGTGCGCCAGGCCTGGCGATGTTGGGCTTCGCCAAAGGTCTGGAGGGCCTCACCCTTAGCCCTGAACCCCTGCCAGGCCAAGCAGCAGCAACAGCGGCTGTGCACCGAGCTCGCAGCGGTCATCAGTGGCTGGTGGGTCCTGATGATGGGCTGCAGCGTGCAGCTGCTGCAGCCAGCAGCCAAGCAGAGGAGCCAGCAGACAGCTTCACCAGCACAACAGAGGATGGCAGTGATGCATGTGACCAGCATCTAGCGGACGACTGTGTTGATGGCTGTGGCTGGTATGAGCGGCTGCGCAGTAACAGCGACCACAGCAGTGCCAGCAGCAGCGATGATGATGAGCAGGTGCAGCAGGGTATGGCTGGTGTGCCGCAGCACAGGCCAAGCTTGCGCCAAAACAGCGAGATAGCATACTTGCTCGGTGACGACGGCGCTGTGCAGCAGCCACAGCGCCGGCGACTGCCAGCCTGGGGCCGCAGCCCCGACGGCTCCGATGGCGGCGAGGCGCCGTCACCAACATCGTCATCATCTTCGGAGGGCGCGTCAGGATTTTTTGATGTGCGGCTGCGCAGCCTGCATGGCCGCAGCGCTGCCCGCGCAGCCGCAGCTCAGCAGCGGCAGCGGCAGCTTGAGGACGCTGACGAGGTGCTGCTGGTGGAGGACTTTGAGGAGTACGGGCCCTACCAGCCACTGGCCAGCTGCGACGCGTCAGCAGCACCGGAGTCAGCAGCGTCCCATGGCAGCCTGGCCGCCGGCCCGCAGCCGCGGCTGCTAGGCGGTGCGGCTCGCACTGGCACGGCTGAGGCGGCTGCCCAGACGCTGCCGCCCCTGCGCAACCGCGCTGGCTTGCTGCAGCAGCCACCTGGCAGCAGCTGGAGCCTTGGTGGCAGTGCCAGCCTGGCAGTGGGTGGGGGTGTGCGCTCAACCTTCAGCAGCACCAACCATGCACCACTGGCGGGCAGCAGCAGGTATGCAGCAGTTGACCGCGGCAGTGATGGGGGCTCAGCCAGCGCAGCGGCTGGTGCCACGCGCCCCACCTACTATGAGCGCCTGACCAGCAGCACGACACATGTTGGGCTGGAGGCGCCTGGCCAGGTGGTCAGCAGCAGCGGCAGCGGCAGCACCCTGCTGGAGCCAGGCAGGCATGTGATTGGCCAGCAGGCACTGCGGCAGCAGACCAGCAGCAGCAGCACCACAGGTTGTACAGGCAGCATTGACGACCCTGTAGTGCAACTGGAGCAGCTGCACAGAGACAAGGCACACTGGCTGAGGCAGCATCCGCTGCAGCTCACAGAGGCTGCTGATAGCGATGGAACTGATTCGCCTCCAGAACTCTCAATACGGCTTGCGCAAAAGCGACAACAGCAGCTAGCAGCAGCTGCAGCCGGCTTGGAGGCAGCCAAGGCGTGCAGCAAGAAGAAGAAGGGCCGCAGCAGAGCAGCTGCTGCGCATGCCAGCGAGCGGGTGGCAGCTGACGAGGCATCTGCTGCCAGCCGCGCCGCAGCTGCTGCTGCTGAGCGCCGCCGTGAGCGTGACCACCTGGAGTGCACGTTGTACGATCGCGGCAGCGGCAGTGCCAGCAGCCGTGCTGACAGCGAGGTGAGTGGGCGGCGATGCAAAGAGGTTGACAGGCTGTGCAAGGGAGGCCCTGTCGTGCCTGCTGTGCAAGTGTGTGGTGCCGTGGTGATGGATGTGGCGTGCTTAGAAGTGCCAGCTGACATGTGTGCAGCTGTGGACCAACAAGACTACTAAAGGCTGCACAAGTATGTGCGTATGCCTTGACCTAGAACCTTGCAGCCCTGCTGGCTGTTGAGTGTCTCTGGAACATAACTGGCTCATGTGTCTGCCGTGCTGCTGCTGCTGCTGCTGCAGGATGAGTCTGCCGTGAGCCAGCCTAGGCCTGTGGGCACATCCTCGGCATCAGCTGCGGCTGCCTTGCGCGCGGCTGCTGCCAGTGCGAAGCAGCTGACCAAGTGCAAGTTCAAGGCCTGCAAGCTCACCTTCAGCACAGAGCTGAACAAGCACCGCTGCCACATGAGCCACCTGCCGTCAGCACGCAACACAACAACAAAGGTGGGTGCTGCAGTGGCTGCAGTGGCTGCAGTCACGACTCTCACCCACATGTCAGTTTTGGGTGGGCTGCTTGTTGTTTGGTGTGCAGGCTCTCTTCAGCTGCACTTCAGGCGCTGCAATCTGAAAGCTCACTTGTGGCTGCAGCAGTTCATCGTGTACAGACTTGTGGCTGCAGCCGTTCATCGTGTACTGACAAGCCCGAGTATTGACAGCTGCTCTGCTTCCGTATACACGCCATCATTTCCTGTCTGCAGACCTACAAGGCGGAGGTGCTGGCATTCCTACGCGCACTGCCAGCAGCAGCGCTTGCACAGCTGGTGCGTTTGCCGGAGCCTGCAAGCCTGCCTCGCCGCTCTTGGCCAGATAAGCAGCAGCATGCACAGCAGCAGCAGCAGCCAGGCAAGCAAAGCAAGGCTGGGAATGCAGCACTGTCAGCCTCCATCCAGCGCCTGCAGGCCAGGTCATTGAGCGAGTCCTGGCTTGACACCAGTAGGCACGCAGCAGCTGACGGTGATGCTGACCTTGACGCAGCTGGCCTGCAGCCCGTGCTCAGCCAGCTGGCCAGGCTGTGCTGTGGCGCTGCACTCGCAGCTGAGGATGCTGATGAGCAGCTGCCACTGCTCAGGCCAGGCACTGGGCCAGTAGCCGGCAGGTATGCAGCTGCTGCGCCAGCACACCAGCAGGACAGGAAGCCTGGTGATGCTGCCGCAGCGGCACTGGCAGCTGCGCATGTTGCGAGCCTGCATGGCGCCTGCTGCTCCAGCTGCAGCAGTGCGCAGCCAGCGCATGACGCTGCTGCCATGATGAGCTGCAGCTGCCGCTGCCACCCAGCCAGCAGTGGCGCTGCGGGGCAGGCTGCTGCCGGGCTGCTGCCTGGGCCGGAGCGCATCATCAGCCTGCTGGAGGACGCCAGTGAAGGCACCTGGCTGTGCAACCCACGGCTGCTGCAGCAGCAGCACCCCTCAGCGTGCAGCTGCAGCGTGTGCTCAGGCCTGATCAGCGCTACAGCCACCACGGCAGTTGGCAAGAGTGACAGCAGCAGCGGCGGCAGCAGCAACAAGCGTGAACAGATGTTGAGTGCTGCAGCGGCGGCGTCTAGTGGTGCGCCTGCTGCTGGCTGGTCTCCTGAGGCGGTCATGGCCAGCATCAGCAGCGGACTGGACATGCTGGATGTGCTGGGCGAGTGGGGGGTGGACGATGCCTCGCTCAGCTACGCCATTGAGCGGCGCATGGTGACGGCCTTCCATGGGGTGAGCAGCGCTGGCTGGGCTGCGGCCGGCACGTACAACCACCTGCTGCTTATGCGCTGTTGCACCGAATGCATGCTTGTTGCTGGCTCGTCAGACTGGTTGGTGTTCAGCGTAACGCCACACACTTTTGACTGCATCCGCTATGTAGCACAGCACGCACTGGGCATCACCGTGAGAAGCTGCGCTCGTGAGCTGCAGCCTCCATGACGTTCTCCAAATGCCGCGCCTTGACTTCAATGCACATGCTGTGTTTCTTGTGCAGGCCAAGGAAGCAGAAGCGCGCCGCATCATGAGCCAGTTGCTGGAGGAGGATGCACCGCAAGCTCCTCCTGCGACAGCACAGGCAGCAGCTACTGGGAAAGGCAGCAGCGCAGCGGACTCTGCAGGCAGCCAAACACAGCAGCAGGCTGCTGGCAGCGCAGCCGGTGCTGGCTGCGGCAAGGCTGGCAAGAAGAAGGACAAGCGCAGGGCAGGCAAGGCGGCCAAGCTGCCAGCAGGCACTGCAGCCATGAAGGTGCCGGCCTGGAAGGACGTCAGCAGTGACAGCAAGAGCGGCAGCAGCAGCGACAGTGAGGGCAGGGCAGCAGCAGCTGCAGCAAACCTGCCTGCACTGCCTGACGCTGCAGCACCTGGAAGCTTGGCCAGCCGTGTGGGCCCTGGCGGCAAACTGGCCGGTGGGAGGGGCATTGTGTTTGCTGACAAGCCTGCTGACACATGTCAGCAGGCTGCTGTGTTTGACAGCCCCAGCAAGGGCAGGCAGCTGGCTGAGCAGCTGCTGCAGGCACGCTTGCTGCAGCAGGACCAGGAGCTGAGTCAGCTGCGCCAGCAGCAGCAAGGTGCCAAGCAGCAGGTTGAAGGGTCAAAGAACCAGCAGCCACAGCAGCCAGCTCACCAGCAGCGCACTGGCGTGCCCCATGCAGCATCCGTGCAGCTTCAGGTGAAGCAGCAGCCGGCAGTGAAACAGGTACCCAAGCAGCAAGTGCAGCAGCTGGCAGGTGAGCAGCGCAAGCCATCAGCCAAGTATATGCAATCAGCAGGGGATGCGAAGAGGCCAGCAGCTGCTACCTCTTGTATGGTCAAGGTGGTTGCACGCCCTGCACGAGGTACAGCAGCAAGTGCTGCCCATGGCATCAAGGGTGCCACAACAGCCGCAGATAGTGTGTCAATCAGCGGCACACAGGGGACACAGCCGCAGCTGCCGAGGCCAGCGCCACAGCATCCCAAGCAGCAGCAGCAGCCGGTGCTGCAGCACCGCAGTATGCCGCCGCCTGCAGTGGTCAGTGGTGTAGAGCAGCAGACGTCCAGTGCTGCTGCTGGCGGTGCCAACAGCGCCACAGGCTTGCTGATCACGGCTGCTGGCAGTGCACCTGCTGTGCAACAACAGCAGCTAGCAGCTGGCTCGAGCATTGAGCAAGCGGCTGTTGCCTCTGCCGAGCTTGCTGCACCAGCTGCAGGGTCAGCTGCTATGATCGCGCCAGGAACAGCTGCAGCACAAGCTGAAGAAGCGCCAACTGGTGCGCACTTGGAGAGTCCTTCAGGTGACAACGCAATGCGGTCAGATCAGCAGGGCGATGCACACAGCAACCGCAGCAGCAGTGCCAGCCCCAGCTCTGTCGCCAGCGAGCCAGCAGCATCACTGCCAGCGCCTTGGCCGGTTGATCCTTGCGAGTCCAGCCAGGTGCAGCAGCCTCTGGTGCCTCTCCAGCAGGAACAGCTGCAGCAGGAAGCAGCAGCCTCAGCAGCAAGTGGCAGCAGCTTCATTGAGCAGCCGCAGGACATGCAGCAGCAGCAACAAGCATGGCAGCAGCACTACCAGCAGCACCAGCAGCACGCGCTGCTGATGCACCAGGCTTGGCTGGCAGCTGCGCAGCAGGCTTCATTGAATGACATGCTGGTGTGGTCAGGCCGTGCTGCAGCTGTGGCTGCTGGCCAGCAGCCGTCTCCCTTCACAGCCCAGGAGCAGCAATACCTGGCGCAGTGGACCCACTTCTACTACTACCAGCACGCATACATGGGCATGGCGACAGCAGCACAGCAGCAGCAGCAGCATGGTGTGCAGATAGGGCTGCAGCATGTGGCGGCAGTTGGCATGCAGCAGCCGGGCCCTGGCAGCACCCCTCAGGCCCGCTCAACCACGCCTGGCGCTAGGGCAGGTAGCGATGGCGAGTGTAGCGATCAGCAGCAGGCGCAGGAGGCGGGCTCGCCAGCAGTGCAGCTGCAGTTTGGCAGCTTCCCAGCAGAGTTTGCCTTCTCACCTGGTGGTGACTCTACCAGGGGACACGGCAGCTGCAGCCCATGTGCAACGCTGTCGCCCAACCCTGCAGCTGTCGCTGCTGGCGGTGCCGGTGCTGCTGCTAATGCTGAAGGTTGCAGCATGCCAACTGCCGTGTTGGCTGCTGATAGCAGCGAGGAGCGCCTTCAGTATCAGGAGCAGCAGCCGCAGCCGCAACAGCAGCAGTTGCAGCAACAGCAGCAAGACCAGCCAACGTACTCTGCTGAGCAGTACATGTGCTGGTGGACGTACCAACAGCACTATTCCGCTCACTTGCAGCAACAACAACAGCAGCAGCAGCAGCAGCTGGATCCACAATCAGCTGCAGCTGTGGCAGGAGAGGGAGAGACAGCCGCAGCAGGTCAGGAGCCACAGCCGCATGTTGAGGCTGCCGACTCAGCTCTTGCTAGCAGTGATGCCTTGCCACAGGTGCAGCGCACCGAGCAGCATCTGCAGCAACCATGCAGCAGCTTCCTTGCTGACATGGCTGCAGCGGCAGGCCAGG
This sequence comes from Tetradesmus lagerheimii, assembly GCA_902809745.2. Classification (NCBI taxonomy): domain Eukaryota; kingdom Viridiplantae; phylum Chlorophyta; class Chlorophyceae; order Sphaeropleales; family Scenedesmaceae; genus Tetradesmus; species Tetradesmus lagerheimii. The sequence continues at coordinate 11,925 of CADDIJ020000474.1, read as the reverse complement.
CGTTGGGCGCTGACCACGCAGCTGGAAGGAGGAGCAGCCCCGGCGTTGCGCAAGATGCAGCTGCGTTGGATGGGCAGCCTGGCTGTGGTCAGCCCTGCTTTGACGCTGATGTTGCTGCTGACCTACTGGACAGCCGCTGGGAGGCCATCACGGATGCATATGGCCGCCCAGCACGGCGGGGGCTGCTGCCAGCACAGCCAGTAGCGCCTGCAGTCAGCTGCTCAGCAGACAGGCAGCAGCAGCCAGCTGGGGTGGTGTCAGCAGTTGAGGCGGCTGTTGATGATGCTGCAGGGCTTGTGCATGCGGCTCATCACTCACGCCAGCATCGCGGCAGGGGCAGCAGCGCCCATGCTCAGCGGCAGTCAAGCCAACACAGCAAGCCGCGCTCGGGCAGCAGCAAGCCCGGCAGCAGCAGTGCGTGGCGTGCGCGGCAGCGCTAGGGGGCACATGGTGTGCCGCAGTAGGCGTGGGTGATAGCACTATGCGTACTGCAAGCGATTGGTGTTAGCTCATGCCCGCCAATCGTGTGGTGGGCTGCGGCTGGCATAGCATAGGACTGCGTTGCTGGCAACAGCTAGCCTGAGGTCAGTCTTGTGTGTTGTGCTGGCAGTAGGCTTGATTGGGTTCTGGGTGGCCAAAGCCTTTTTCTGCGGCGGAGTGATAGTCGCATCCTCCTTCCTGCAAGGCATCATATGATCCATTAGCCGGGTTCAAGTGTTGGTCGCGGGGAGTCAGTGCAGCAGTGATAGCTGCATTGAAGTGGGAGTGTTGTAGTCCAGGTGTGGATTGCGTTTTGAAGAACCTGCAATGATCTACGTTCTTTACAAGCTGTTGCGCTGCATTTGCCGCCCAACGCATGCATTCCGTTTGTATTCGCCATTGGATGTGCATGTCATGCTTCTGGTGTCAAGCTGCACTGTTATGCTTTAGATAGTGCCAGGCTGGAATAAAGGTTTAGCTCGCTGCACTGGGTTGTTGCAGCGACGGGGCTGCATGCTGAGCAGAACTAGTCCAGACCGCCGCATCACCTGCATTGCAATGGCTAGGCTGCCTGTTGGTCGACAGCTGTAGCACCATGCCGTGTTTCCTCGGGCACCCGCGTCTGTCAACTAGTCTCTTACTGGGTACCCTCAGCATCGGGCCTCCACTGATGGTCCATGAGCTGCTGGGCGTGTCGGCCTGTGCATCAAGACAATCTTGGCTGCTCGCACACTGAGCCGATGGTTGTGCTTGACGTCATGCTGTGTTGAATGTGACATCTGGGCATCATGCCGAGTGTTAGTGCTACATGCGCAGCCTTGCATGCGTGAGCAGCCTTGCATGCAGGGGTTGGGTGTTACTGAATGTCTTTTCCTGCCTAGAGTGCTACAAAGTTTTCACATAGCACAGGTATACTGGGTAAACTGCAGTGGTTTGTCGCCTGTGGCTCATGTCAGTGTTCGTGCACTCACAATTAGGGACTCTCTAGTGGCTGACATTCATTTGGTTGGTCACCAACATATGATAGCTTGTCAAGAACGGTCAAACCTGCATGTAACATCGTTTCCTTGACTTGTGCGCTGAGTCATGCTATGCCATGGTGGCAGTGACCATCACGGGCTACGTGTCCTGCAATCTTCTTCACTGCAGCCACACACCTACGTAGCCTGAGCAGCACGGTGACCAAGCCTTGTCTGAGACAGCCGTTGCAAACCCAGATACAGGGGCTGGTAGTTTCAACTTCAGATTGAACTATGAAAGTCAACCCGGTCACACCTTGTCACGGTGACCTACGCAGGAATTGTGTAACTTACAGAATTCCTGCGTGGAGGAGGCTCCTCACGTTCACGTCATGTGCATTTCGTTCTTCGACTGATGGCATGCTTTACACCCATGCTTGTACTCCGCACATGTGCTGCCTGATTCAATTTATGCACTGCACTGGTCACAACCACAGCTCAAGTGTCTCAACAAGCGGCACGGTTGCAACTTGCAGTGGCGGCCACTTCCATTGCTCAGGTCAGGCACATGTGCCAACCTGCGCTACACCTGCTTCTTGCGCTTGCTGCCATGCTGCAGAGCACCACTACAACCACTGCTGCCGTTTTGTTGCTGCTGCTGCTGCTGTTTGCGCTTCAGATTGGCCACCATAGCCTTCAACTCGGGCCTGCTGCTGCCGCCGCCGTCGCCAGCTGCCACAGCCGCTGCCTCTGCAGCTGCCGCAGTTGCTGCAACGGCAGCACCAGCCGCGCCCTTGCCTTGCTGCTGCTGCTTCTCCACCAGCCGCCGCTTCTTGCTGACCTTGCTGGCCAGCTGCTGGATGCCCTGCGTCTTGCCGTAGCGCGGGTCAGTGGGGTCCAGCGCGAACGCAGTGTCCTGGTACAGGCCCTTGAAGCGGGGGTCCTCAATGTCCACCTCAAAGCCAGGGCCAGAGCCAGCACCAGCTGCTCCCGCACCACCACCGCCCGCCCCTGCTGCAGCAGCCTCACCCTCGTCATCATCAGAGCCGCCTGCCCTGTGTGCACGCTTGCGATCAGCCAGCTGCCGCTGCCGCTCCTTGCGGCTGAGCTTGCTGCGGCCCTTCTGCTTGCCTGCTGCTGCTGCGTCCTCCTGCTCATCTTCTGCTGCTGCCGCTGCTGCTGCAGCCATGGAGCCGCGCACACCACGTGCAGCATCGTGCAGCGAGGAGTCGTCCATCAGCAGCAGCTCCAGCTCAGCAGCCTGCCTGGCCGCGGCTGCCTTCTGCTGCTGCCGCTCCTCCCTGCTCTGCTTGGCAGGCTTGCCCTTCACTGGCTGCTGCTGCTGCTTTGGCTGCTTGCTGCCTGCTGCTGCACGCACTGCCATGCCATCATCACTGTCGCCTGTTGGGTATATGCCGTCAGGGAAGTCTGGCTCATCCTGCAAGCACAGCAGCAGCGTGGACGCTGTAAGGACTATGGCAGTCACACAAGAGCGGGAGTCATGCATGCTGTCGGCACGCCCACAGCGCTTACAGTGCTTGAAATGCATAACCTGCTGCAGTTTTACCAATGTGTCGAAAGAGTTGAGCACAAACCGCTGTGTAGTGCATTTGCCACACCTCCTGCAGGCTGGAAAACTGCCCCAACTGCAACGCAAGGAGCAATACGAGTTGCGCTGGATCCACCCAGTCATAGCAACCAGGGCAGCCCTCAGCTCCCCCCCCCCCCGCGCACCTGGAAGAAGGGGTCGTTGAAGGGGTCGTCTGCATCAGCTGCGCCTGCATGCTGCTCCCTGCCCTTGCCCTTGGCACCCTGCTGCTGCTGCTGCTGCTGGTAGTCTTCGCTGTCATCATCGCTGCTGCTGCTGCCGTCGCCGCGCTTGCCCTGAGCCTTGCGGACACGCCGTTTCTCAGCTTTGCGCCTGAGGGTACCAGCAGCAGCGCAGCAGCAGAGGGTGGAGGCAGAGCAGAGCATGTGAGTGCGTGCACCATGTGTGGTTTGCACTGCAGTGTGGTGACAGGTACAGGAGCTGCCCACACATCAGCAAAAAACGACGTCAAACTGCCGCAATCACAAGTAGTAGCAGGGCACTGTGTGCAGCACACCGAACGCCGAGAGCGCGCTGCAGCCAACTACCCCACGGCTGCAGCGGACAAGGCGCCGCAAACAACAACATACCATCCCACAGGCCTGGTACCGCACCGCTATCCTGCCCACACAACCACCTACCCTACTCTCGCACAGACGTCCACCCCCAGCCAACAGCACACACTGTCACGCGTCTCACCTGAGGTATGCCTCCCACACACTGCCATGCGTCTCACCTGAGGTATGCCTCCCACACACTGTCCCCCTTGGCTGCCGCCTCCTGCTGCTTCTTGTCACGCAGCCGCTGCCCCAGCTTCTCCAGCCCGGGAGTGAACGTGACGGTCATCTCCAGCGACTTCCCGGCAGCACCCTTCTTCCTGCTGCCAGCCTGGCCAGCAGCCTGCTGCTGCTGCTGCTGCTGCTGCTCGTCTTCGCTGCTGCTGCCGCTGCCAAAGGCATAATCACCGCTGAGCTGCTCCTCGTCGCTGCTGCCTCCTGCTGTGCCGTTGCCTGCTGCGCCCCAGCTCTTGCCACCAGCACGCTCCACGGCGCTGTCACCCAGCAGCAGCGCGCGGTACCTGCAGGCGCAGCAGCAGCAGCAGCAGCAGCCGTGGAACAGTGGGGCAGCAAGAACAGGGGCGGTCAGGGCCCAGTGGTGCTGCTGCCGCACACGTCAACCCGGCAAGGCAGGCATTGCTTGCCAACAACGTACCCAGCAGCAGCAGAAGGCACCCAGGTGAGGGCAACTGAATCCTTTCTTTATCATATAGCAGCACACTCTCCATTGCTGTGGCTGTCACCAAACAGGCCTGCACCAGCGTCCATGTGCACCCACCTTGCCCTGAGGCCTGCAGCATCATCCTGCCCACCAGCAGCAGCTGCAGCAGCAGCTTTCCGCTTCTGCTTCTTGCTCTGCTTGCTGCTCTTGACTTGCCGTTGCTGCTGCTGAGCTTCTTCCTCGCTGTCTGCCTCAGCGCCAGCATCCTCCTGGTCACTGTCAGCTGGCACAAGCTGCTGCTGCTGCTGCTGCTGCTGCTCTTCATCGTCCTCGTCCTCGCCTCCCTCGCTGCCGCTGTCGCTGGCCAGGTAGGCGGCAAAGTCTGCGTCCTTCAGCTCGTCCTCACCAACCTTGCGGCTCAACACCTGAGCAGCGCCGGGGGAGAGGGGGCAACAGCATGCAGCCAGGCAACACATGTGTGGCAGCAGTCGTCATGTAACATGCACACAATGCATAGCTGAGAGCATACTGTGCAGGCAAGAGGACGGTGCTGTGCTAGTAAAGTGCTACAGGTCTGTCCTTGCCACAGCAGCAACATGCATTACAGCAGACACAACACCTCTTGAAACAGGGCGCAGTAAATAAACAAACCCAGCTCTGGTGTGCAGCTGTGCGTGCCCACCTTCTTGCGCCGCTTGTCTCCCTCGTCCCATGACAGCTTGGGGTCGCTGTGCTGCAGCGCGCCAGTGAAAAGGTCGGGAGGCGCGTAGCCGGGCGGCACGTCTGACGCAGCGTCGCGCACCTGGCGCTGCGACAGGTCCATCTCCTCAGGAACAAACCTGGCGCGGGGTGGGGTTGGGTCGTGGCAGTGGTGTGGAAGGGCAGCAGCATGCACATGGTGACACTGGCGGCAGCAGCCTGCTCAGCTGCGTATTGCTGGATATGCAATGCAATGACTGCACGGTGGGGACCACAATGGCGAAAACTGTCTGCAAACAGAAGAACAGTTGGCCGCCAACCAGCACCCAATGCCGCTTGTGTCCCCCTGTCTGTCGCTCTCAGTGCAGCCCCAAGCAGCCGGCCACCCCTGGCCCCAAGTCCGTGTCGCTGCTGTCTCACCTGAGGTCGAACTTGCATGCACTGCGCTCAAACTCGATGCCATCACATGCCTCATACAGCCGGGACGCGGTGTGGCGGCCATCACACTCCACCACAGCGTAGTACCAGCGCAGCTTGCTGCGCTCATACAGCAGCACGCGCTCAGGGTCGAGCCCAGCACCCTCCTCGTCAGCGTCACCACCATCATCGCTGCTGTCAGTGCCACCCCCATGGCCAGCAGCTGCTGCTGCATGCTTGCCTGCTGGCTGCGGCTGCTTCTGGAACGCCTGCTGCTGCTGCTGCCGTGAGCTGCGCTCCTCTGGTGGCCCCTCGTCATCGCTGCTGTCACTGCCAGCAGCATGGCCATTGGCGGCAGGCTGCTCCTGCTGCTGCTCCTCATCGCTGCCGGCCTCCTCACCGTCACTGCTGCTGCCACCTGCTGCCTCATCATCACTGCTGCTGCTGCTGTCACCACCAGCCTCACCATCACTATCCCCGTCCTCACCCTCGCTGTCAGCCTCATGCTGAGCTTGCTGTGCCCACACGCCCTGCGGCAGCAAGCAGACACAGCTCAGGGCAGACAGCTGACACGTGCTTCTGGTAAAGGCGCCACGATGCCTGTGCACACTCTCAGGCAATGTACACACTCTCAGGCAATGTGCACACTCTCAGGCAATGTGCACACTCTCAGGTAATGTGCACACTCTCAGGTAATGGGCACACTCTCAGGTAATGTGCACACTCTCAGGCAATGTGCACACTCTCAGGTAATGTACACACTCTCAGTTAATGTGCACACTCTCAGGTAATGTACACACTCTCAGGTAATGTGCACACTCTCAGGTAATGTGCACACTCTCAGGTAATGTGCACACTCTCAGGCAATGTACACACTCTCAGGCAATGTGCACACTCTCAGGCAATCACACTCTCAGGTAATGTGCACACTCTCAGGTAATGTACACACTCTCAGGTAATGTGCGCAGCTGCAACATCGCCAGCCTTGCAGCTCACATATGCAGCACATGCTTGGCTGACAACAGGTGACTCTGGCACATGCTGTAAAGTGCAAAAGGATGCAGCATAGCACTTCATCAACCCCTGCTGTGCGCATTGCTGCCCCCTCCCCTCCCCCACCTGTGGCCCCGCCTGCTGCTCAGCCGCCATGCGCTCCAGGCCATAGTCGCTGGGGTACACCACCACACGCTGCACGCCTGGCACATCACAGCACAGCGCAGCAGGGCAGGCACACACGCAGCAACGCAAAACAGCGGTGTTGGTGATTGCCGCTGTTGCAGTGTGATTCAAGGCAGTACTCAACAGCACAGGCACTAGCGAGCGTTACATTAAAAGTGTCCATCATGATTTCATCATTGCACTCCCTTCATCCACGCCAGAAAGCAGCAGCATCAAAGAAACAAGGCAGCAGCAGCAGTTGTGTGCTCACCCTTGCCCCCGTGTGGGTCAAAGCTCCTCATGACGGCCAGGATGTCGGTGGCGGTGATGTTGGCCCAGTCCAGGTCCACCACAGCAATGCGCGACGTGGCCTGCAGGGGGGGAGGGGCAGGCAGCACGCGGCACGCAACGCTGGACATGCTGTGACGCTCTCTGCTGCAGCGTCCACTGCGGGAGCTTTACTGTGGCGGCTGTGCCTTGGCGGAAGCTGGATTTGCTACATGTTGGTCTACCGGTCATTTCATGCATGCATACACGCACGCTGCTGACAACACCAGGTGTTCAGCAGCTGCTGTCACTGCTGGTGCAGCCGCCACGCAGCCGCTGCTGGCTCACCTCGCTGCTGGGGATGTGCTCATCAGGGTTGGCAGCCAGCGCGCCAACGCCCCACTCCGCCAGCGCAGCAGCAGCACCGCCCTCAGCATCATCGTCGTCATCGCTGCTGCTGCCGTGTGCTGCTGCCGCACCGTCCTCGTCCTCCCAGTCGCTGCTGCTGAGCAGGCCGCGCTGCTCATCATCATCATCGCCGCTGCTGCGTGCCTCGCTGTCGCTGCCCCCATCACTGGCACCTCCCTCCTCGTCACTGCTGCTGACATCTGCAGTTGAGAGGCAGGCAGGCAGCTTCGTCGGCCAACACACTGGGCTGCAGATGTGCGACACTGAATAAAGATCAAAGCGCAGCTACGAGCAAGCCATCAAGAACAGCAATAGTTGGCAGCCGGACTGCCATCACCAGCAAACCGCCAGAAGATCTGAGCACTCACATCACCTCAACACCTGCCACAACACCTGCTGCAATGCATTTGCCAGCTGCAGCAAGTCTGCACACTACGTCCATGCCAGCACTCTGCTGCCTGCAGCGCCAGCCACCTTGTGTGGCTGCCCTACAAGCAAGGCTACACAGGGCTGTGGCCTTGGCCAGGCACGCTGCTGCTGCTACTAGCCCCCCCCCCCCTCATATTGCCCGCCCAGCAGCCACGCACCTACGAGCCCCCTGGCCCTCTCCCAGCGGTAGCGCGCCGCAGCATCATCACTGCCAGGCCCTGCTGCTGCTGCATCCCCATCATCGCTGCTGTCAGCTGCTGCCTGCTCATCATCACTGCCAGCATCACTGCTGCTGGCAAGCTCTCGCTGCTGCTGCTGCTGCTGCTCATCGTCGCTGCTGCTCAGGCCAGCTGCTGCTAACTGCTCATCATCAGAGGCCTCAGCAGCCTGCTGCTTCTTGCTCTTCTGCTTCTGCTTGCCAGTGGACTGCTGCTGCTGCTGCTTAGCCTGCTTGGCTGGCTTGGCTGGCTTTGCTGGCTTGGCTGGCTTGGCTGGCTTGGCTGCTGGCTCCTGCTGCTGCTGCTCGCCATCTTCCTGCTCCTCATCATCATCCCTCAAGCGGTAGTAGCTGCAGTCACAAACACATAGTTTACTGAACTTAGTGACTTCATCATTTGCTTGGCCACTACAAGGCAGGTTGAGCAGCACAACTGTCCTTGGCCAATTGCAGAACATGCTGCTGCTTGCTCTGCTGCAACACGCTGTCAGCTGCCACTGCATGGTTGAACATGGCTGTACTGGCAACAAGGTATGCCTCTGCAAGCACGCTGCCTAGCTGCTGCACCAGCAAGCACTTGTCAGTTGACTGAGGTGCTGCGCTGTGCCGCGCCCTGCTGCCCACCTCTTGATGGCCTCGTCAGCTTTGCGTGTGCGGCTGCCCTGCCCCAGCAGCCTGCCGCGCTTGTCCACCACCTGGCTGCGCACAGCAAAGTCGGGGTCGCTGAACATGCCTGTGACACACACGTAGCAGCAGCAGCAGCACGGCGTTGACTTGCACAACCAGCACAGCATGACGCCGCAAAGGATCCAGACGCATGCATGATGCAATGGGCAGGAGTAAGGCATGTTTGCTGTACACACGCAGTTTGCAGCAGACATATATGCACGCATGAGTTTAAGGTACAGCTGAAAACCGTCAGGGGTGCTGCAACAGCCAACCATGAGGGTCACGGCAGCAGCAGCAGTAACTAGAGCAGCAGCAGCAGCAGCCAGGTCAGGCTGCACACGGGCATCCACCGGTGTCTCACTTGCGAATCGGCTGTCAATCTCCACTTTCCCCTTTTTCTTTGGGAAGCGCTGAAAGCGGGGGTCGGTGTACATTTTGGCGAAACGCGCGTCACCCAGGCCTGCTGGTGGGCCGGAGCCCTTGGCGCCATCCGGTTTTCCCATGGTGACAAACTATGCTAAGACACGTTTCTGTTATTCAAGCTCAGCAAACTGATGCACTAGCACAACATGCACTGGAGGACCGAAGATTACTACTTCTACTTGTGCCTGTGTGCGGCATGAACCGTATAAGCAACCAGACCACGATAGTGAACCACCAGCAACACTTACAAAGCTCCCCCACTAGAAACGACACATCCTAGCAGGAGTGTCACAGGTCAGGCTACAAATGTGACAATTCTCTGAGTCACTGACACTGTCACTGCCATGTACAGGCTGTGGGTCGTTCCAAATTTCACTTTTCATTTCATTATTACATTTAATTTCATATTTCATTTCAAATTTCACGCGCCGGTAGGCCCCACTGCAAGGAGCGAAATGACTGCAAAACGGGCGTTTAGACCCGCAAAACAGCAGCTGCTCGCGTCGTAAGCAATCACGGGTTAATATGTTGCCACATTATAGCTCTGTAGTGGGGCTAAACAGTCCAATCGGAGCCCAGCACACACTCTTGTCCTGCTCAGCTTGTCCACTGCTAGCCTGCAGCACGTCCTGCCCAGCCTGGCAGGATGGGGGGTCTCAAGAAACATCAGAACCATGCTACCACACTGCAGCTGCATACCACTCAGATCAAAACCAGCACAAAGTAATTCAGACCATCAACAACCCCCAGTTGCATCAAGATACACAAAGCTGCCATTGCCGCAGCTGGGTAGCATCTGTCACATCCGCCCACATGGCCAGTCTGCTGTGTTACGGCTGCTCCTGCTGCTGCTGCTGCTCCTGCTGCTCCTCCTCCTCTATCACACTGTCCAGCCATTGCACGTATGCTGCGAAGTCCTCTGCATCACGCACTGCACCATCGCGGCTGAGCGCCTTGCGGTTGAAGTAAATGAACAACAGCTTGCGTACACGTTTGCTGGTCATGCGGCTGCGCCCTGTATCCCACGTCCTGGTCAGCATCGGCTGCCTTCTGCGCGGCTTCACTGGTTAAGAACTGATCGCACTTCAGCAGATGGTGTTTAGCGCGGGTGATGTTGCAAGGGACAACTTTGTTGCAGTGGTTGCACTTGGGCTTGCCATCCACAGTGGTGATCTCGTCACGCGCGAAGCTGAGCGATGCACCCTTTTATTTTTTGCTAGACGGGGCATCTACGGCGCCAAGAGCATGCCGGGAACGCGCCAGGCCAATGCGGGCAGGGCCAGCAGTTTGAATTTGCCCTCCCGGGCCCGCTTGCTGCTGCTGCTGCTGCTCAGACATGTTTCAGTCGTCTCACTTTTCCGTTTCAAATTTCATTTCATTTCACATTTCAGTGAAATTTCACTCACAGGGGTCCCAAAACCTGAAATGACCCACCCCTGTGTACAGCCCTTGTCCCATTTTCAGGGCCTGCCTGCGTGCTGCTGCTGCCTGCACACCACTCTAGTTCCGACCACTATGTTTGCTTCGTTCATTTGCAGGCTCGCAGGGTCGTCCTTGTGCATGCTGGTTGCTGCGTGCGTCACCAGAGCTTGAGCGTGATGCCTGCATTGTCCAGGCGCACCGCAAGCCCACAGAGCAGGAGCATGTACAGGCCTGCAGCAGGGACAGCACAGCAGGTGGCAGCAACGTAAGCTGATGCAGCAGGTTGGCGCGGAGCAGCTGCGTCACTGTGCACACTGTTTGCTGCAGAGCAAGCCGCCTGCGGCCATACCATGCTGCCAACCGGCTGCAGAAGTTGCCGAATGTCCATAGGGGAGCCAGCTGCTGCTGTGAAGATAGCATGAGCCAGTGCTTGAGCTTCGACACATGGTGGTTGGTATGCACAACTGCACAGCATGCAGGAACGGAGCATCCCCAGCTGCTGATCACCAGCGGTGCATCCAGATGCAACAACACGCAGCCGAGCTGCCGCTGCCACTCACCCACTATGCTGCGTGCTCCCCAGCGCCCCACAGCCAGTGTGTTGATGCTCAGATTGACCGCGCCAGTCAGCAGGTTGGCTGCCAGGAACAGCGCCAGCATGTTGCGGTTGAACGACAGCATGAGCCGCATGGGGCCGCCACTGCTGCCGCTGCTGCTGCCTGCTGGCCCAGCACCAGCTGCGGCTGCTGGTTGTGTTTGTTGCGGTTGCTGCGGCTGTTGCAGCCTCCTGTACCGCTCTGGCGTGCCAGGTGCACCGCCAGCAGCGGCAGCAGCAGCGCCATCGCTGCTGCTGCTGCTTGCTGGCGAGCCGTGCGCTGTCTGCTGGTGGCCCAGCCCTACCACTGCGGGTGAGTCTGGCACCTCGCAGCTGTTGCGCCTGCCTGGCACTGCTGCAACACCACGCGCCACACCTGCTGCTTCACTGCTGCCACCAGCAGCAGCCGCTGCTGCTGCTGCCGCTCCAGCAGCTGCCAGTGCCGCTGTGGGTGAGGAGGCGCTGCGCCTCTTGGCAGCAGGCCGCTGCCGCAGTGGCCCTGCCCCACCACCGCCAGCGCTGCTGCTGCTGCCTGGCCCTGTGGCCAGCAGTGCCGCTGCACCTGCTGCTGGCTCTGCTGTGCTGCTGCTGCTGCTGCCCCTGGCCAGTATCCTGCTGCTGAGGATGGGGCTGGGTGGGCTGCTGCTGGCTGCCCCCGCCAGGCCTGAGGTGAGCAGGTCACCCATCAGGCACAGCAGCAGCCAGGCCATGCACTGCGCCGTCACCCACAGCACATACGCCAGGTTGCAGGACCTGCAGTGGCACATGTACGCGCAGGTTAGACGAGAGTGCAGCGACGTACACCACTACACAGCTAAGCAGCTGAGACGTGCAGAGTCGTGCAAGCAGAACCAATCTGTGTGCATCAATTGTCAAGCCGACCATCACGCGCATGCTGCGCTGGACATGTTGATTACAGGTACATTAAGTTGCTGCATTTTTCTATGCTGCTGCCATTTGCCCCATACAGCCTCCC
>CADDIJ020000472.1:0-46051 GCA_902809745.2 Tetradesmus lagerheimii | reverse complement strand
CCTTACACCGAAAATAGAGAGAATAATCAGTCTGCTTTCCGCCTCCCCAGTGGGTGAGGCGCGGTTGCCGGTGCCGAAAGGTATGGCTTACAAGGATTGATTATTATTAAGAAGTTCTTAGCAGCTGCTCGCATGGGCCTCGCTTGCAGGCACTGTGAGCTAGATGCGCTTGGTGGCGCTCAAACATCGCATCATAACCTGATGTGAATGCTCTCAGCTGTTGCTAGCGCGGGCCTCACCTGCTGGCACTGTGAGCTGGATGCTTGGTGCCGCTCAAATCAATGTGCACACCAAAAGTGAATCAAACAATGAGAATATTCGCAGCAGCTGCTGCCCCAGCGCCTCACCTGCTGGTACTGTGAGCTGGATGCGCTTGGCGACGCTGACATCAATGTGCACACCTAAACTGCATGAAATTCTATTAACTGCAGTTGTTCAGCAGCTGCTGCCCCAGCGCCTCACCTGCGGGCACTGTGAGCTGGATGCGCTTGGCGACGCTGACATCAATGTGCACACCTAAACCGCATGAAATTCTATTAACTGCAGTTGTTCAGCAGCTGCTGCCCCAGCGCCTCACCTGCGGGCACTGTGAGCTGGATGCGCTTGGTCTCGCGCTCCCTGCCGTCGCCGCCACACCTGTCACACGGCGTGAACGACTGGCCCAGCCCCTCGCAGCGGTTGCACGTGGTCACCTGCGCAGGGGGTGAGACGGTTTGTGAGGAGAGTTGTGAGGAGAGTTGTGAGGAGAGTTGTGAGGAGAGTGAGATATTCTTCAAATCGTTACATGTGGGGCAGTCACCATCTCAGACGGTATGAGCCACAGCAGTTTATGTGCCAAGTGCTATACGTTAAGTGCTAAGTGATGTTCAGCAACACCTCCTTGCAGCAGCATAGCAGCGGCATGAACAGGAGTACAACACATGTACATGCTGTTCTACGCTGCGACAGGCAGCACGGTAAGCACGTGGAGGTCCTGTCATGCGTACATTTGCACACACCGGGCAGTGCTGTTGGGTGCTTGACAACTTAAGGAAAGGCGATAGCATGATGTTCGACCCGGGTGTGTTGATAAAGCTGTCACAACACCAATATAACAATGATATTTCATACCTGCTGGAATGCTCCCAGTGGTGTGCGCACTGCTTGGATGAGCTGGCCTGTGCCCTGGCACATGCTGCAGTTGCTGGGCTTGGTGCCCGGCTTCACACCACTGCTGGTGCAGGTCTTGCAACCTGGAATATAACAGCAGCAGGTCAACACAAAACAATGGTATAAGTGTGCGTCAAGGTAGCATGCTGCAGTTGCTGGGCTTGGTGCCAGGCTTCACACCACTGCTGGTGCAGGTCTTGCAACCTGCGTTACAACAGCAGCAGGTCAACACAATGACAATAGCATAAGCTTTTGTCAAGGAAACATGCTGCAGTTGCTGGGCTTAGTGCCCGGCTTCACACCACTGCTGGTGCAGGTCTTGCAACCTGCGTTACAAACAGCAGCAGTACAGCGCAAACAAAAATAAGCATCAGGGTGCGGCAAGGCACCTGAATAACATGCTGCAGTTGCTGGGCTGGTGCTAGGCTTCACACCGCTGCTGGTGCAGGTCTTGCAACCTGCGTTACGTTCAATCCAAAAAGCAAGCGCCTTGACAGTGTTGACGTGCCAAAGCACATCTGGGGCGCATGCTGTGATTGCTGCTCAGCTCTTCACCACAAGGTTACTTTGTAACAGCTACAAGGGGTTGCAGAAGGCACACGGCTGTGCTGATTGTTCTCAGGCACAGGCGATGCGTAACACTGTGACAGTCACAACACTGCTGTGCTGCACACTGCCTGCGGCATGAAGCTGTTGCGGTGACGGCAAGCTATTGCAGCGACCAACATCAACTGCTGCTGTTTGTGAACCAGAGCTGCGGTTATAGTGCGGTTGCTGCAGGGTTGCTGTCATTAAGACGCGCACCTGTGAGGTGCATGATCTCCAGCTCCTTCTTGCAGCCAAACACTGCATCCAGGAAGTCAATCTGCAGCTCGTACCTGAGGGCAGCAGCAGCAGCACAACACAGCACACAGTAACAAGCGTGTCAGAGAGGCTTGGTATAAACGGGCTCAGCGCATTGAATGCCACTCTCAGACATCACATCAAGGAAGTAAACCGCAGCTAATACGTACCAGCAGCAGTGACACAACCCAAGCAGCATGGCATGTCAGTCAGCATGAGCGCAAAGACAAGCGCTAAACAAGCAGAGCAGCACACTGCCATCATCCTGTTCAGCCGCTGAGCAGCATCCTGTTCAGCTGCTGAGCAGCAGCGAACTCTTGACATGTTTGCTGAGCAAAGCATTGCCGGAGCAACTCACGTCTAGTTCTCTCCTGGCCGCATGCGTGCGTCCTGGCCGCCCATGCCCCCGCCAAACCCGCCAAAGCCGCCTCCAAAGAAGCTCTCAAAGATATCCATGGGGTTGGCAGCTGCTGTTCCATTGCTATTACCCCTCATAACCCCCCGCTCACCCCCAACCACCAGCATAGATAGCACAAGACACAACTGCTGACAACATACTCACGTCTCATTCTCTCCTGGCCGCATGCGTGCGTCCTGACCCCCCATGCCCCCTCCAAACCCTCCAAAGCCTCCTCCAAAGAAGCTCTCAAAGATATCCATGGGGTTGGCAGACTGGAAGCCACCCATGCCGCCCATGCCGCCAAAAGCGTCGCCCTTTAGGCCTGCTTCGCCGAATTTGTCATAGATGGCACGCTTGTTGTCATCTGACAGCACCTGCAAGTGATATGGCAGTGCATGGTGATGACACACCTTGACCATGATTGATTCGGGGGCGATACACAGTTGCTGGTACACACCTGGTGTACACAGCAGTGGTTCAACTTCTGCGGCTGACATTCAACATTGCTACAGCGCTGCATCCAGGTGCTGACAGCGTGTTCAGACTGCTGTTCAGACTAGTGCTGTTCAGACTGCTGTGATCATTTGCCTATCGCACTTTCAAACTGTCAAGTTGCTGCTGTTGGCTGTTGTGGCGCAACCTGCACAGCTGCTAAGTGCACCCTGCTGGTGTGAAACGCAGAGACTAGATTAGGGTCAACTGATCAACTGCCCGCGCACCTCGTACGCCTCTCCAATGGCCTTGAAGGTCTCTTCTGCTCCAGGATCCTTGTTGACATCCTGCAACCCAGCAGGCAGCACACAATACGTAAGCACAAGCCTCTCCAATGGCCTGAAAGGTCTCCTCTGCTCCTAAATCCTTGTTGACATCTTTCAAACAAACAGCCACGACATGCAGGCAGCACACAATGTATGAGCACACACAAACAAAGTAAAGCCTATCGGGTCCTGAAGATTCAATGGCCTTGGCAGTCTTCTCTGCTCCAGGATCCTTGTGTACATCCCGCAAGCAAACAGCGACCCGACATGCAAACAGCACACGCTACATGAGCACGCACGAAAAGAGTGAAGCCTAACGGGCCTGAAATCGGTCTGAAACATTGACGTCTGGCTGACGTAAGTTGCTGGGTGCTTTGACTGCATGCTTCAGTGCCCCAGGCAGGCAACACACACAGCACACACATGCCAAGGTGCATGCACACATCAATGGATATACGACATTCAGACACCTAGCAGATGTAGGTCTCAAAACCTGTCATCTGCCTGGCTGGTGCTGCTGCAAGTGCTGAGCACATCCACTGCTTTGTTGACCAATCAAGAAACACACGCCCACGTAAGCATGCCAACCACACGCCTTGATGCATGACAAGTACCAGGAATGTCAGCTATGTATATGCATGAATGACTTGATGCAGCATGCACAAATGCCTTGGCGTTGTCCATTGTATCCTACAGATGCCTGCCCTTGCCTGCCAGCACACACACATACAGAACAGCGTAACAAAGCAACTGCTCCACACGCCTGACAAACTGCGCGGCAGACTGCACCCAACCCTGCTGACACTCGCAACTGCTGCATGCATGCAGCATCAGCTAGCAAAACACGGCACATTCAACTCCCGTTGCGATTGCTGGTGAGCCACATGCGGAACACCTGCATATCCTGCAAGGCGACAGTTGCTGAGCCGCATGTCACATGCACCAGAGAACGGCCTACCTGTACTTGTTAGGGCATGCACGCAAACAGCTGTTGCTGAAGATACAACAGACAACATGTAATCAACTCACTGGATGGAATTTGCGAGCCTTCTGCCTGTATGCCTGTTTGATTGCCTTCTTGTCTGCTGTGCGTGGCACCCCCAGCGTCTCATAAAAGTCCCGCGCTGCACGCACAACCACAGACCGGCCGCGGCTGCGACCTGCTGCTGCTGCTGAGGCCCTGCCTGGCCTGCTTGCTGTTGCGGCTGCTTGACTGAACGCTGCTTGGCTAGGCTGCAGTGCTGCTGCTGGCTGCAAGCGGGATCTGTGGTGCCTGCAAGCCACAGTCAGCACTAATATCAGGGCTGGCCTTGAAAAGGTTTGAATAACAGTTTTCAAACATTCATGGCTGACTTACCTCGCTCTGTGTGCTTTATGCATGCATGGTGGTGCGACAGCTGGTGTGCTGGTGTGCAGCGCCTGCTGCTGAAGTCCTTCCAACCGACGTCCACCCAAACAGTTCATTGTTCTGGACTTGTAAGCGATGAAATATCAATGCGGCCTTTGTAGTGGCTGTTCTCGCAATCAGTGGGCACTACCACTCTCTGCTCGTGGCCACTGACGGCTTTGCACGACAAGCTTTTGTGCGTTCAACTGAAACAGACGAAGCAATGCTGGTGCTTTGGTTGGAGTTCGGTGATGCTGTCAGCGACCGGTGGTGTGCGTCTTGCGGTCAGAAGCTTCGTCTATTGTCATTTGACAGCAACTCCTCCGTTTGTCTGGTGTACATGAACGGCGCCCTATTTTCGCAATAAAGCATATGTATCATAACTGATGCGCCTGCTCGAACCACTGTGCCGTTGTAGTCGTGCTGGTCTGCCGTGGCAGCAGCAGCACTGAGCACATTTGCCGCAACAGCACGAGAACTATGCATGTTTTCAGCTCTCTATAAGTACGTCAATTCACGCTACATGATCCACCAAGAGATCGTGCTCAAGTATGCTCCCACAGCCGTTTCTCATTTGGGGTTGTTCTGCATGCATGTCCAATGCTGGCCAGGAACCACACCAGACAAGCATCTTTACAAGCATCTTCCAGCTGCATGAGGAGCCAAAGCGTGAACAAATCTGGTTGAATCGTGCAGCATATCGTTTTACCATCGTATTATCGCACTGCCTGGCAGGTCACCACGCCGCCCAGCAGGGAGCAACACCACTAGCCCATGCACACTTGATGCACACATCATGCATATTTGTGTACCAACCCTCAGCACATGCTGGCAAGGCCACACTGTCCACCTTGACATGGCAGGCACTCTGCCGAGGCACCTGCACACTGTGCATATCTACGCCAGGAAGGACTGCTGCGGCATGAAGGATGCAGCATCAGCATAACTATTCCATGCGTGATGTGAAGTGAACGTTTTTAGGTGATGTGCATCCTGACATGGAAATCATTGCCGTTATTGCCAATGACAGCAATACAATAAAATACCGTTCTTCACGGGGGTGAGAAAACCACGCTGTAAGCAACCACGTGCTTGCACAACGCAGCAAGCTGTGCGAAGCATGCCCGCACACGACTTGTTGAATGCCGCGGTGTGGGTCATCACTTCAATACGTGAAGACAGGCTACAACACACAGCGCAATGGCACATCAAAAAACGTACATTCATAACATACGTGTATATGTGTATCAGTCGTGCATACAAATAAGCAGGCCAATGGGAGACGTGCTGGCTGCGCTATATCAGGCCGCCCCTGTCGAGGGCACATAACCGTTATGACCGGGTAAGGGGTTGTTCATGTGGCGGCAAGCCGGTGCCAAGCATGTGCATGTAAGAGTATATAACATTACGTACCATATGCACATGCATACACGCTGTGTGTAGAAGCAGCCGTGATAGTCAGCAGTGAAAGCTCCTGATCAAGCAAACCTGCTGGTCTACCAGTTGCACACCGGATCATAGCACTGGCTCCCAACAAAGTGCGAGCAACCACTGCACAATGCAGGGGCAACGCAAGATCCTGCATACTGAGCTGCCTGTATGAGCCAGGCCCTATGGATTGAAGATTCCAGCACAAAAAGCAGCAGCACATGAGTCCATGTGACCTCTAGTGCATCAATTAAACATGTCACGTCACAATGCGGTGTGACGTTCCGTCAGCTGTCATACTCTCAGGTGCACACAGCTCTGCTTTGCCAAATACTACAGCAGCAATATGCTGTGATTCGTGCTGCTTTCAATTCTGCCACCCAAACCACACTCTTGCAGCCAATACTTCACAATTCGTCCGTGACACAGCAACACTCTATGATGCAACTATGCGGCATACGGCACAGCACATTGAGCCTGCGTGAATCGATCACCAACAGACACGCACACACAAGCATCAAACCACCTTGGCACAACTCCACAATGCAGACAACCCCAGCACTTCGAACATGCAGATGCATCTAATGATGAAAGCCCCCAATAACAGCCCACCCGGAGACAAACAGCTGCTGCTGCTGCTGAACGGAATGCCCACCCTCGTGGGACAAGCCATGCTATGAAACAACTGCTGCAACACATGCACCCCGCAGCGTTACCAGCAGCAGCAGCAGTAGCAGCCTGCTCCATGCACGTCTGTCATACGCGCCGTGATCACGTGAGCAGACCACTCCTGCAAAGAGGCCGAGATGCAAAGCACTGCATCAGCTCTCCCACCTTATTGCACGCTGCAGCAGCCGTTGCTGCCGCCCTGCTGCTGCGACACGGAGGGCTCCGGGGGGAGCTCTTTGAGCACACGCTGCAGCTGCTCAATCACCTGCAGCAGCAGCAGCAGTTAGGCGGGTTTGTGTGCAGCGTTGTTGCCGTGTTCGCTTACTATGAGAGGGCGTGATTATTAGCCTGGCTACACAGCAGGAGTCCGCCAACTTTAGCCACACACTTTTGCACTACACAGTGCCGATTGAATTATGACCTGTGTCATCCGTACCAGCATGCACACACAAATCACAAAGACACACCTGCTGCTGATGATGATGTACATGTGTCAGCTACATCACATGTGTTATAACACTGTTACATACCTCTGTCATTTCGGGCCGTTTGTCATAGTCTGCATCCCAGCAGCGTCCCACCAGCTCCTTGAGATCATCAGGCACGCGCCTGTTCTGCCTGCAGAGCACACAGCAGCAGAACATTGTTCGAGTTTTACAGTCGGTTCGACTGGCTTTGACCAATGTTGACCAAGCACAACATAACAGACATCCTTACAAGCTCCTTCAGGGCATCAGGCATGCGCCTGTTCTGCCTGCAGAGCACACAGCAGCAGAACATTGTTCGAGTTTTACAGTCGGTTCGACTGGCTTTGACCAATGTTGACCAAGCACAACATAACAGACATCCTTACAAGCTCCTTCAGGGCATCAGGCATGCGCCTGTTCTGCCTGCAGAGCACACAGCAGCAGAACATTGTTTGTGTTTCACAGTCGGTTCGACTGGCTTTGACCAATGTTGACCAAGCACAACATAACAGACATCCTTACAAGCTCCTTCAGGGCATCAGGCACGCGCCTGTTCTGCCTGCAGAGCACACAGCAGCAGAACATTGTTTGTGTTTCACAGTCAGTTCGACTGGCTTTGACCAATGTTGACCGAGCACAACATAACAGACATCTCTACAAGCTGCTTGAGGGCATCAGGCACGCGCGGATGCTGCCTGCAATAGACAGAAAGCCACAAACGCATACAATTCAGTGTTTGTTATGGTCACGATCACCAGCTTTGACCAAGGTTGGCCAGCCCATACACGCGAGCATTGGCTCAACAGTGTATAATGTCTACTTGATGTGTGAATGGCGTTCAGGGACGCAGTGAGTTTCTGTGCGTTGGTGAAATGTGTAAGCAGCAGTGTCATGAGTGCATCTGCATGCACACAAGCTCCTTCAGGGCATCAGGCACGCGCCTATTCTGCCTGCACAACAGAAAGCCGCACACGCATTTGTTTGTCATGTTCACTTTGACCATCTTGGTCCAAGGCTTGCATCCAACACACACAGGCACAAGCTCAACACTGTATGATGTCTACTTGGTGTGTGGATGGCGTTGACGAACACACTTCATATCTATGTGTTTGGTGATTCGTGTTAGCAGCAGTGTCATGAGTGCATCTGCATCCGTACAAGCTCCTTCAGGGCATCAGGGACAGCGATTTCTCAATATACTAACCTGTTTAGGCCTCCCCACTCTGGCCGTGTGCTGTGCTGCGCTGTCAGTCCCAATAAAACGCGGCAATCTGAAGCAGTACCGCATGAACTGTACTTGCAGCAATGGGCCAGGCAGAGGACTTGCGGCAAATACTGACCTGTTGAGGCCTCCCCAAGCATTGGCTCAACAATGTACTGTGTCTACTTCATGTGCACATGCAGTGCAGGCACGCACAAATATGTGTGTGTGTTATGCAGATATGCAGGCTGCAGCAAAGGGACAGAGTATACTGACTTGTTTAGGCCACCCCACTCTGGCCGTGCGTTGTGCTGCGCTGCTGCGCGTGCTGCCTGCACGGGGTCCAAGCTGTAGAATGGCGGCAGGCCTTGGAACAGCTGGTAGCAGATCATCGCAAACGCGTACTGGTCAACTTTGTGGTTGTACAGCTCGTGACGGAACACCTCGGGCGCCATGTACCTGCAGAGAAGGAGTGAAGGCGCAGTATAGTATGAGATTGTGTGAGACAAGCACACGGCAGCCTGCACATCACGAGTGGTAGGAACACCTCGGGCGCCATGTACCTGCATGAAAGACTCAGCTTCCTGTCACAATGCGCTGCCTGTCATGCTGTCGCTGCACACACGTAAAACCCGCAGGCATCACACCATTCCCTGCACAATCGTAACTCGTCACAAAACCGTACATACACCACACCACACACATGGCAAGCAGCAGCCCACCTGTACGAGCCTGTTTCGCCCGTCAGCTTGTAGCTGTGCCCCTGCTTCTTCGCCTCCTGGTGCCGCGGCTGCGCTGAGTCATCACCGTCCCCAGCACCAGCAGTGCCACCCTGCCTGCTGCCCTCTGGTGTATCGCCAGGGTCGCCGCCCTTGTTCAGTTTGAGCGATTTCGAAAGCCCAAAGTCGGCAATCTTCACAGTGCCAAGCTCGTGCAGCAGCAGGCGGCGGTGCATGTCGCTTTCGACGTGCGAGCCGCCGATCATCAGGTTGGCGGGTTTTAGGTCCCTGGGGTACGGTGAGGGTTTATGGTTCAGAGTCCAGGGTTAGCAAATCAACAAGGTTATGATAAGGCCAGGTTGAGAGGGTGGTTGCCCAGGCAGGCACAGGATACGCTGCTGCTGCATTTGGACTGCTGGTCAAGTTGCTGCCTGCTGTTCCTCAGCACACTGTCCTACTGACAAACTGCCGTGACACCTGCTGCGTGCTGTTACATGTGGCATACTGACAGTAAGCAGGTTCCACAACGCAATGGCGCATTTTCAACAAATTTCTCCTCATAGCACACACTTGTGGATGGTGGCCAGTAGTCGGTGCTTCTGCACGTACGCACGCCTATGATGCTGCTTGATTTGCGCATGCATCCCTAAAAGCAAGTGCAACCTAATCACACCTGTGGATGATGCTGAGTGGGTGGTGGTTGTGCAGGTAGGCGATGCCCCGCGCACAGTCCAGCGCCAGCTGCACGGAGCG
Organism: Tetradesmus lagerheimii; assembly: GCA_902809745.2. Classification (NCBI taxonomy): domain Eukaryota; kingdom Viridiplantae; phylum Chlorophyta; class Chlorophyceae; order Sphaeropleales; family Scenedesmaceae; genus Tetradesmus; species Tetradesmus lagerheimii. The sequence continues at coordinate 36,277 of CADDIJ020000472.1, read as the reverse complement.
CCTCAGGCTGGGGAACTCCTTGGACCTGCGGCCAGGCATAAAAAAGCAAAACCAAAGAAGATTGGAACCAGGCATATCCACAGCACAACGGCCGCTATTTTCTGGCTCATCCCCGCAGAAAACGCTCTCGTTTTGAACCTTTCATACGGTATGTAAAGCTTGTCAAAGCATGCACACACAAAAAGCACTGCAACTGCAGTTATCTGTGTAAGCAACCAACCGGTGACAAGGCATGTTATAAGGTCTTATCATAGTATGCGCATCTGAATATGTCTTCACCCCCGAACACGCCCACACAAAAGACCATCACGCCACCAACAACGACAGAGCGTGGCACAGCAGCCAAATCCTTGCATCTAAGGGCGCACCTGAACATGTCCGACATGCTGCCGCACGACATGAACTCTGTCACGATCATGTACGGCGTCTGCTTCGTGACAGCGCCAAAGAACTGCACCGTGTGCGGGTGGTGCACCTTCTGCAGCACGTTCATCTCAGTCCTGCAGCACAGCATGGCGCAGCACAGCACAGCAAGCAATGTTGTACATCAGCACATCAACCCTGCAGCACAGCACAGCACACAACGTAGAGCTGATTGGATGCCGCGTTTGTGAGCTCCAGTGACAGCTTGCTAGTTTTCTTGGCATCTCTTGGCAGCAGGACAGCACAGCAGGCAACCTTGTACATCAGTACATCACACTGGTCTCACACAATGACCACTGGGTGTCATCACCCAGTGGGTGATGACCGGCTTGACCCTGCCGTGGTTAGCAGCTGACAGTGCAGAACACGCATACGCTGTGTGAAGCAGCTCATGTTCCTTGCCTGTATGGAGGAGCAGGCACAGTGTCAGCACACCGCTGTTGCTGCTAGCCATGCAGCACAGCAGCACTGTGCAAGCAATTCAACACCATACAGCAAGATACAATCCTGTAACATCTACTTCTCTCAGCTCGCACCTGAAGTCTCCAAGTGCCACCACGTTTGTGTCTTTGAGCACCTTCACTGCCACTGTGGTGCCCAGGTACTGCGCGCGGTACACCACACCAAACTCGCCCTCACCAACCTGCAGCAGCAGCAGCAGCAGCACCAGCAGTGCAACAGTGTGGGTGTTCACAGTCACAGTGGCTGTTGATTGCTGGAGCTGACGGCTAAGCAGCCTGCAGCATTGCAGAGCAAACAGCGCACCTTCTGCTGAACACAACCTGCTTGGGGTCCAGCTTCCAATCCGGGTCAACCACCCCGACCACTCCTTGAATAGCCTTGACCAACATTCTTTCCAAATCTCTTCGAAGATGCGCATGTTGTCAGCATGGTTATAAGCATGGCAAGATCACCACCCACAACATGCATCATGCACAGCGCACCTTCTGCTCAAACACGATTTGCTTTGGGTCCAGCTCCCACTCCGGGTCAATCTCTCCTAAGATGCACCCAAAACAAGCCTTGAGGGCTACACTGCCAGCATGGCTTCAAACATGGCTACATCACCATCTGAACATGTCGCAACTGCGGCGCACCTTTTGCTCAAACACAACATGCTTTGGGTCCAGCTCCCACTCCGGGTCAATCAACCGCCAACAGGCAATGACGTAAGGCCTGATTATAGTCTCACACCCAGGATTCTACATGGATTCAATGTTTAGGGTTTGATATCCAGGGTTCTACGTTACGGTTGAGCATCACCAAAGGCCCCCAGATCCCCACACAGCGCACCTTCTGCTCAAACACGATCTGCTTCGGGTCCAGCTCCCACTCCGGGTCAACCACCCCCAACAGGCAATAATAGGGCCTGACTAATGCCTTACAACCAGGAGGATCTGGGTCTACCACAGCTCATATTCTGCTCAAACGCGATCTGCTTTGGGTCCAGCTCCCACTCTGGATCGATCTCCCCAAAGATGCGCACGTTGCCGCTCGGGTTGCTCACTCTGGGTCTACCACCGCCAACAATGTACGATTAAGGCCTACCCATAGCCTTACAAAACTTACAACCAGGAGGATCTACATGAAGATACAGATAGCCAAAATCAGCTCCACACACAGCGCACCTTCTGCTCAAACACAATCTGCTTCGGGTCCAGCTCCCACACTGGGTCAATGAATTCCCAACAGTCAATGACTAAGGCCTTATTACAGCCTCACAACCAGGAACTTACAATGACTGAGGTTCAGATTGTGATATACATGGTGATTAAATTACGGTTGAGCTGCACCACAAGTCCCTAGATCTATGCACAGCGTACCTTCTGCCCAAACACGATCTGCTTTGGGTCCAGCTCCCACTCTGGGTCGATCTCTCCAAAGATGCGCATGTTGCCGCTTAGGTTGCTGTCTCTGGGTCAACCACCCAAACAATCCATATGAATCAGACCTAACCATAGCTAGTTCACAACCAGGATCCTGTGTCAATCTGCACACAGCGCACCTTCTGTTCAAACACAATCTGCTTAGGGTCCAGCTCCCACTCCGGGTCGATCTCCCCAAAGATGCGCACATTGCCGCTCAGGTTGCTGTCACCCAGGTCTATCAGCTGGCCCTCCTTGTTGGTCACTTTGCCACCGTGGTGCAGCAGCAGCGACACAACCTCACCGTGGTCCCCACGCACAGCGTCCTGCAAGCAGTTACATAACATGTTACATAACAGGGGAAACTGCAAGCAGTACAAAGGGTGCAGCATAGTGCACCTCCTTGTTGGTCACTTTGCCACCGTGGTGCAGCAGCAGCGACACAACCTCACCGTGGTCACCCCGCACAGCGTCCTGCAAGCAGTACATAACATGTTACATAACATGTCATTTTGCAAGCAGTGCCAGGGGTGCAGCAAAAGTGCACCTCCTTGTTGGTCACTTTTGCCACCGTGGTGCAGCAACAGCGACACGACCTCACCGTGGTCACCTCGCACAGCGTCCTGCAAGCAGGTTATTACACATAACAACGCAGTTCATAACATGTTACACATGTATTCCTTGTGCATGCCCTTGTTGATCACTTTGCCACCGTGGTGCAGCAGCAGCGACACGACCTCACCGTGGGCCCTGCGCACAGCATCCTGCAAGCAGTATATGACATGTTACATTACAGTTCAAGTTGCAGGCAGTGCCAGAGGTGCAGCGACAGTGCCCCTCTTTGTTGGTCACTTTGCCGCCGTGGTGCAGCAGCAGCGACACAACCTCACCGTGGTCCCCACGCACAGCGTCCTGCAAGCGGAACATAACATGTTATATAACAGCTCAATTCGCAAGCAGTGCCAGGGGTGCAGCAGGGACACAACCTCGCAGTGGTCACCTCACACAGCCTTTTGCAAGCAGAACATAACACGGAACAAGGCAGTACACAACATGTTACATAACGGTTTATGTGCAAGCAGTACTAGAGGTGCAGCATAATGCCCCTCCTTGTTTGTTAGTTTGCCGTCATGGTGCAGCAGCAGGAGTACCACGTCACCCTGGTCCCAACACACGGCGTCCTGCAAGCAGAACATAACATGTTGCATAACAATTGGATTTGCAAGCAGTGCTAGAGGTGCAGCAAAATGCACCTCCTTGTTGGTCACTTGCCTGCCACGGTGCAGCAGCAGGGACGGCAATTCACCGCGTTAGCCACGCTCAGTGCCCTGCAAGCAGTACAGAAAACACCAACATGGCACTGCAGTTGTAAGACGGTACATCACGCATACTTGGTCATGAAACGTGGTGCGTAAGCCAGCGTACTTCATTTCACAGGCAGCACCAACTGCTAGCAGTGGAGTGCAGTGAACCTGTCCGCTGGGTTTGGTGCTATTGGAAAGCTGTAGGGCCTCCAATGGCGGCCTAAAGTCCCTTGATGAATCAGTCAAGCTACTGCTGCCACAAACAATGGGCGCTTTCTTCACACCTCGAGTGGCGTGCGCTTGAACCTGTCGACTGGGTTTGCTGCTGCTCCTGATTCCTCCAGCAGCCAGGCGGCCACTGAGTAGCAGCCCTCAGCAGCTGCCAGGTGACTGCAGCAGCAGCAGCAGCAGCAGCAGCAGCGGCAGCAGCAGGAGGGCGTCAGACATGTTAGAAATGTGCCTTGCCAGGCTGGCGTGCCATCTGAGGCTGAGCACATGACCTCCTTATTTGCGGTGAGGCAGATATAGCCTGAACACAGCAACTAGCATCCTAACAACTACTGCTACGGCTGTGGCTGCTGCTCCTTCTGAGCTGCGGACATTGCACCTACTGGCTGCTGCTGCTGTTGCTGCATCAGTTGACTGCTGGTGCTGCTGCTGCTGGTAGCCTGCTGCCATACCGCCGCTCGTGCCATGGCTCTACAGCAATTGCCCCGGCTGCAAGTGGCTGCTGCAGCGCTGCTGCTTGTTGCTTGGCTGCATCTTGCACAACTAATGCTCTGTCACAACTCATGCTCACAGTGGTGTGCGCTTGTCGTAGTCGCAGCATGACGCATCTTGAGGCTGCGGTCACCATAGCCAGGCGGAGAAACATATGGGACATGGGGATCAGTGAGAGAGATACGTCATTTGCAAGCTTGTTACATTTGCCTGGTGATTTGAGCTGGGCGGGTGAGGTGCCAGCGGTGCACATTCCCATGGGAATCAGCTGGCCAGCTGCAGATGCGCAACCAGTTCCATGTGACTGCAGCGCGTATTTCTTCAGTACACTATGTTATGCCTATCCGCGCAGCTGCTGGGCTGTATGAGTACTCAGGCGATGAATTTGGCTACTGCTGTCGCTATCAACGCCTGGTGACGCGCAAGCATACTGCCCGAGGTGGCGCACACCTGGATGCGCCAGGTTTTGCATATCTTCTTGCAACGCGCCACATCTCCCACAGACGCGAAAAACAGCAGCTCTGTGATGGCCTACAGGCGGCAACGTTGGCATACAGAGTATGCAGACATGCTCAGAGTATGCACAGACACAGCCAAACAGTAGTAGTGAGCAGCAGCAGCAGGTCAGTCACATGGGTGGCATGGCCCGGCAAAGTACAGATCATCAGGCGCACCTGACGCCGTGCCGCGTTCTCTCCGTGCAAAGAGGCTCCATGTGTGCTTGTGTCGTCGTCTATAGGCGGTGACTTGTTGTCTGCTGCTACTGCGCGCTCCATGAGGCTGAAAGAGGTGCGGCAGTCCCCATCGGACTGCGTTCCGTTCATAACTCAAGATATTGTACACTAGAGTCGTTTGCAAAAGGCTCGGGCGTGTAAAGCGAAACTTAGAGGGTCACCCGTGACTTCTCTCCCAGCTATTGAGCGATCTCAGTAATTCATGCTGAGTAAAGTGTATTATAACAGCATGTGTACCTCAAGCTGTTGGTGGCCACAGCTCGTGCACATGGTGCTGGCCGTCAGCAGCACGTGGGTCCCCGTCTGCCCTGTCACCAAGATACGGTCTCAAAGCATCTTCAGAACCACCCACGCACTGCTTTCACACTAGTCAGCACGGTCAACCCTTTTCAGCATCTCACGACCATGCTGACGATGCACTGTGTAAAGAGTTGCAGGACACGCATATTGTGCGATAGCTGCTCACAGCATGTGCTCTGCAGCAGCTGTTCTGGTCCACTCCTGCACCCTGCCCATCTTGCCAGCAAGCTGCCTGCTTCATTGAGAGATTTTAACGCCAAACACTAACATAAGTTACACACAAACCCTTCCCAGTCAAGTTGAAACGCCTGTTGACCGTCAGCTGCTTCTGCAGCAGCTGAGCTCATGCGGTCTTGACCGCTTCCCCTCCCCCTGCAGCAGCACCACTGCCCTGCGCTTGACCAGCAGCAGCGGCAGCGGCAGCTTGTCCTGCAGCAGCGGCAGCAGCAGTGCCGCAGGCCTTGCAGCTCTTCTTGCAGCCTGACAGCATGTACCCAGGGTTCTTGGTGCACTCATCAAAGAAGGCCCTGCAGGACAACGGCAGAAACAACAGAACAAACGAATGAGTATGGCTTGGCTGAGAATTTGGTAAGCTAAAGACCACGACATACCGGTATCCGTTATACAGACAGGCGGGTACATATCCCGCATTCTTTGTGCACACATCTAAGAAGGCTCTGCAGGCATGTGGCACACAGAACTTACATGGACAGCCCACTCGGAGCACCAGGATGTCTGGGCGGGTCCCTGTCCAGCTATGCATTGCAGGTACGCAGCTTGCTTCTACATGAGATCCGTCTAAATCCGCTCTTTGACAGAAACAGGCAGGTTGATGACATGTGAGCATGCTGCACAGCAACAGACAATACATGTAACAGACCAACAGGTTTGACTCACCACTCTGCGCAGCTTTCGTTTTCATCATTGCAGCCGTTGGGGTCCAGTGCCGGTGGAGCCACCCCGAAGGGGTAGATGTGGATCCACTTTGTTGCACTCCACTTTGTGCCCTTCAGTGTAGGGCAGCTGCCGTGCTGACTGGACGGGTCAACTTTACCGTCCGGCTTCAAGCTGCGATGTTGCAGCAGCAGCAGCAGCAGCACTCACAGAAGATCAGCGGCTGTGGGTGCACAATGATTTGAGACCTAGAAATCTGTGTCGATTGCGACGCAAGGGGTAGATGTGGATCCACTTTGTGGCGCTCCACTTGGTGCCCTTCAGTGTTGGACAGCTGCCGTGCTGACTGGACGGGTCAACTTTGCCATCCGGCTTCAAGCTGTGATATTGCAGCAGGAGCAGCAGCAGCAGCAGCAGCGACACAGTACAAGATGAGTGCAACGGGATTGCAGACTGATCCGCAGCGCAATATGGGTGGGGCAGCTCCCGTGCTGACTGGACGGGTCAACCTTACCATCCGGCTTCAAGCTGTGATATTGCAGCAGCAGCAGCAGCACACGCAAGAGATCAGCGGCTGTGGGTGCACAATATGGATGAGGCCTAGAAATTTCTGAGACATAACGGCCAGTTTGCAGCTGTACAACTGGCAGCAAGAGGAGAGGAGATGCCATTTCTGCAGCACTGCGGCCACGTCTGGCCCTCGCCAAGCCTCAGGCAGTGCCCACCTGTAAAACATCATGGCGTCCCCGCGCACAGGTTTATGTGCAAAGCCCTGCAGCGCACACTCACTCCAGCCGGGACCTGACACCTGCGCGCAACACAGGCACAGATAAAACGCACCGCAATACAGTAACACATCCGTTCACTTTACGTACAGCACACCGGAAGTGGACAGATACAGAACCACATGGCTTTTGAGTGCGCTGCCTGAGCACCAGCGCTGCCGGCCCCTAAAAACCAAAATGATCACTGATACTAGCCACGTGTAGCAGCAGCAGCAGCAACAGCAGCCCACAGTGCTGTGCCAGCGCACATACGCTGCTCCCAGAAGCAGCAATGCGCTGCAATCCTCTAGTCAGCTGCACAAGAGAATGCTGTCACAGGGCGCAATGCAAGAGGGGCATGCTTTATGTTGCACGGCACTGCCCTTGTTACTGTGGCTATTTGTCTGGCTACAGCTCAAAGTTCTGCCACTGCAGTTCGTTGCTAGCCTGGCCCCTGTGGTTGACTTGATGGCAACAATGAGCTTTGAGCTAATCACGTTGCTGATGGGGTTTGATCTGAGCTTGTTCAGATTTTCGCCTTGAGGTCTGCTCAAGGGAACACAGTCTTCCCTTTCGCATCATCAATTACAACAGTGAGCTGTAAGCTTGTTAAGTTGCTGATGGGGTTATTGTTTCGGCTTTTTACCTTGAGGTCTGCAAAAGGGAAGACTGTCTCGCCTCCCTCCTCTGGCGTTGACAGGTACATCAAAAATGTGACGATGCGCTGGCCGCCATTCTCCCTGCAGCAGCAGCAGCAGCAGCAGCAGGGCAACAAGCCAATACAAGAGTCACAAGTGCTGGCGATTGCGGTTGCATGACATTTGACAGGTACATCAAGAATGCAACACTGAGCTGGCCGCCATTCTCCCTGCAGCCGTCGCGCAGCAGCAGGGTAACAAGCCAATACATGTTCAGGGACCTGCTAAGGTTGCAGAGTCACGAATGCTGGCGCTAGCGCTTGCATGACAGCGCTTGCATGACAACAGGTACATCACGGAACTCACATTGCGCTAGTAATCAGTCTCCCGGCAGCAACAGAGCATAGCAAGCCAATCAAGCAGGATCAGGGGCCTGCTGAAGTTGGAAAGTCACGACTGCTGGCAATCGCTGTTGCATGACATTTGACAGGTACATCAAGAAAGTGTAACAATGCGCTGGCCGCCATTCTCCCTGCAGCAGCAGCAGGGCAACAAGCCAATCAAGCAAGTTCAGGGGCCTGCTCACGTTGGAGAGTCACACATGGCCGCCATTGCCTCTCTGCAGCTGCATGGGATTGACTTAAACCCATGTCCCTGAACACGTGGGTACTCACTTGCGCGAGTTGAGGGTGTCGTGGAAGGTGTCATAGTGCACGTCATACTTCTGCCCGTTGACGTAGTGCAGCACCTGCGTGCCCTCCTGGTGCTCTGCAATTTGTCAAGCAGCACAACCGCAGTGCAGCGCAGTGTCAGTATGATGTCACTTGCATTGCGGTAGTGCAGCACCTGCGTGCCCTCCTGGTGCTCTGCAGCAAGACACACCGCAGCACGCACAGAGCAGCGCCTGATGGGTTGCTGTTGCTAACAGCTGCAGACTCTGCGGGTGCGCTGTGTACGTGTGTTCACGTGGTGTGTGCTGCCTCCATTGAAAAGACATAGTCACAGCCACTTAGATGGACTAAAGAAGCGACATTATAAGGAAGGCGCAAAACATGCCAAAAAAGCAGCGCATGCCGCCTGCTGATGTATGCCGCCCAAATGCTGTAGCGTGACCGGCACGAAGACGCATTACGTACTGTCACACGTACCCATTGGTATCATGGTGACTGAGGCGATACGCTTCTCTATGCGTCTGAAGACAGCGTCAAAGCCGCGACCAAACTGAGCGCCTGAGCTGGTGCGAACAGTGCTCTTCATGAAAGTGCCATCCTCGCTGTTGACCACCAGAGACTCCTCCAGCTGCGGTTTTGACTGCAGGCAGGTTTTTGTTGCAACAAATGACAAAGAAACATGTTACATGACAGGTTTTGAAAATGGACAGATGCCATGGTTGCTGGTCCCCCTCAGAGACTGCAAGACAAGTGGATACTGCGCAACGCCAGTCAGACTTAACGCATGCAGGGTCATGCGGCTGTCTGTGCGCCTCAGCTTGAATCTCTTGCTGTCTGCTGCAGTCATCCCCTGCACAATACTCCTGAACCTACACAGCGCAGAGTACATCCACTGCAAGATCTTAATTGCTGCAGCAGCTGCAGGGTGTGCACCTGCTCTGGATGCTTGCAGTAGCTGCTCCTGATCAGGTGCTCTCAAGTTGCCGTACGTAGTGCTTTGAAAGCGTTGCTGCAACCCCTACATGTCTTGCCTACGTGCCCTGCAACTCACAGTATTGATGATATGGTCACACTCCTCTTCTGAAAGGAATTTCTTGATGTGGAAAGCTCGAGGCTTCCATGACAGCTGCACCACTTCACCTCGCCACTCTTCCTGCAGTGCACAAGCATGCATGCTGATGCTGCTTTTGGTGCTTCAACCCAGCATGCATAGCAAGGAAAAGAGGTGCACATATAACCTTGCTGTTGGTCTGAAACATGTGGCATCATTGCGCGAATGGCATCGCCCATGAGCTGCTGCAACTGCTGCTGTCTCCAACCATAGCTGCGGCAGGCCATGCCTTGCACGATGAAATCGAGCCGAAGCAGGGTTATACGGCGTAAATGGGCAGTACATCGCACCTCTAGCTCGCCATAGCCTACAGCTTCTGCTCTGCTGATTTGTGTGTAGCAACAGCAGCAGCAGAAGGCACCCAGCAGCACAATCCCGATGCATCGCCGTACTGTAGCGCCCATTATGACTGAAACTGTGAGATATATGCTCATGCGTTCATGTTCTGTATCGCTGGTGCCAAAAACGGGGAAAACGGGTGCAGAAGGATCCCAACGAGACAGCAGAGCTGCAATCAAGCCGCGGGTGGAGATGATCGTGCAGTATCCAAGTTTGGTGTTATCGAACAAACGCGCTCATGCTTTTGACTGGTGCTTGTCGCACCATTGTACTTGTCAGCTGGCGGTTGAGGTCACGTAGTCACCAGGTCACGAAACTGCAACCCACTGCATCCCACGAAGCAGCCCCGCCGAAGCTGCGTGCTAGTTCATCATCACACAAAGCTCTTCATAGGTGATTGAAAAGCTCAATGACGCTGCTTCACGTGTTCCGAGTCCATCATTCTGCTAGCATGCAGGCAGCAGCAGTGCTGCAGCAGGTGATTTGTACTGCTCAGATTTTCTAAAATGCAAACCCAACTGCAGCATCTCTTAACAAAACCAGCCAGAAGCATCTTTATATCATCCAAGACGTACTGTTGTTCCACATAAACAATCAACTGTCACTCGGGCAAAACTGGTCCACGCAAGTGGCGAGCGGCAGCCTGGTAACATGGCCCGTGGCCACCGTGGCCACGGTGCTCCTGCGCACGAGACTCTGTGAGGCTGGCCGCACAGTGCATGTATCCAGCAACCAGATCCAACAGTCACTGCAAAAGTGGCCACCTAATTGAGCCCTACCCTGCGCAGAGGCTGCTGGCCAAAATCATTGTGCTGAGCACAACATAACACCACGTGACGTCGTCACCAGGGTCTGAAGTGACACAGCAACACAACAACCTGTCATAACGCCGCAATACCCCAGCAAGCCAGCCTGCACAGAGGCGCGCCTGCGAGTGCTGCAAATAAATCATTTATTCCTGAGGGGCGCGGGGCCGATGGCGTTGATGCTATGGCTTAGTGGGGAACATGATGATGATGATTCGGATGATCCGAAGCCCAAATGATTGGGGTCGCGGCACTAGCTCTGCATACTGGTCGCCATCCAGTGCCTGCTGCACGCCGCTGGCAACACCGGCACCTGGCACACAACAGCCACATATGTACATGCATTGTGTTGAAATGTCATGCTTTAGGTTCTCAGATAAAGGCAACACAGGTGTGCCTGCAATCAAACGTTGCCTCGTGCTTTGATCATAACGTCTGCAAATGTGGAAAGTATGCAGCACCCTAGCTGAAAAGCATGCACAGGCACCCTACCCCTGCAAGTCTGCTGGCTAATCTACGCAACAGCTGTTCTATCCGACTCGCGTATAAGCCAGTGATAAGCATACTACTAGTAACTAGTCTTGTTCGCAAGGTGCCACCCTACAGTGTACTCCAAGCTCATGCAATCACGATTCTCAAAGACGGCGCAACATGCAGCGGGGCGCCATACGGCACAGGCTGTACCATAAACAACATGGTTCCAGATGCTATCACTGGCCAAGGTGCTTGAGACAAACAGGGTGTACTGCAGTGCTCTGCCATTGCTGCCTGCGTGCACAGGCAGCGCAGATAGACACAAAAGGGTCTCGGAGCCCTTGGTAGCCCATAATCAAGCTGACGATGACACACAACGCACAGATCTGCAGGCTACGAGGCGCGTGGTGGTTCTGTCACTGGCCAATTGACCACAGGCTGAGACCAGGGTTGTCAGCTGCTTGATTGGGCTCTATCAGCCAGAGCATGCCCAATGTGTGGCCCATTTGCCAGAGCTCACCCCACGCACTGCCAGTAACTACACAAGCAGCAGCAGCAGCAGCGCGGCAACGATGGTCAGCACACACGGACATTGCGATATAGCTGCAGCGCCACTGGCAGAGCAGCGCACCTGCGCAAAACACCAACCAGGACACACGCTTGGAAGCCTATTATGCCAGGATATGCTGTCAGTGTTACGGCAACACATCCTCTCCAGCGCTGCTGCATACGCTTGCGCAATGTGATCTGGCTAACAATCAACATCCCATTGCCTGTTTTCTCCGCACATGGCCTTTTTGAATCCCACACCCCACCTCCAGCAGGTGCCAGCGCAAATCGCACAGCATGCACTAGCGTTGCATCGCTGCAATCAATGTTGTTTTCATCATCATCATCATCAAATTACCAGATCAAGCCATAGCATCAACGCCATCGGCCCCGCGCCCCCCCGGGGCGGAAGAAAGAGGGAGCACCGGTCCATTATGTTTGCAACTATTACGCTCATCCCAAGCTTTCACAAGATACGCAGCAATGCTCCTAGACACCAGTCGGCAAACCCCCTTGCTACCCCGAACATCATCAGAAACAAAACGCAACAACTTGGTCGATGCATCAGTCAATGACAATACATTGCGCGATTTTCCAGCGCCACCAGCAACTGTCTGTTGCAAAACAGACCGAATCTCATCCAACATAGTATCTCTTTGAGCAGAAGTGGCAGGACAATCAAACATCAGATGTGACAAAGACTCAACATTCTGACCACAAGCAGGACACGCTGTATTAGAATCTGCTCTGCTACCCCATAACGACTGGTACGCTCGTGCACACAAAGACATCCCATGCGAACACGCATCAGCAACTCAACGCCACGTGTTGGCGCACCAGCACACAAAAATGGCCTGGGCCGTTTGAAGCGCATGGCATCAGCATGCGTAGGGTGAACATGCATGACGTAACGGCTCAAAGTAGAGTGTTGCAGTGATTCACAAGCAATTCTATCGGCATGCAACTTCTTGACCTGACAGCTGATGTGACTCTTGCATGCACTAGCGCGATCAGCCGCCGCTGCAACATCCACACCATACTTGCACAACAAACTCTGCACATACTTATGCCACGGTGCTACTGCAACAGCACCACTGGGGCGCTTCCACTCAGCAGAAAATACCTGACGTGGCAGCCTGGAATCCTGCAATCGTTGAACCCTAAAGTAATACTCCACTGCCCTCTGATGAAGCCACATGTGCAATGGCTTCACACCCCATTCAGCCAGCAGAATCGAGGAGCAAGGACGCTCTTTGCCACAACGCATTGCGCATTTAATGATGTCAGTCTGCACTTTGTCAATCTGCTGTAACTGCCTTGTAGTTGACGGGAACCAGACCTCACTGCCATACTCAACAATTGGGCGAATGCATGTCAGCAAAATGATACGCTTGACTTCCACACTGATGTGCCGGCTCTTCCAGATTGGCATGAGCCCACCCTTCACACGATGCACTTTTGCCAACATCTTCTCAAAGTGCGTGTTCCAATTGCAAACATTGTTGAACCACAAGCCAAGGTAGCAGTACTCTGGCACAACAGGCACGGGAACACCATTCCAAACAATGCCAGAAGCAGCCAACTGGCTGGGCTGCCTACCTGGTGACACGTGCATGACAGCAGACTTAGAGCTATTCAGTTTGAAACGCCACTTACAACTGTAATCATAAACTGTTGCAGCAACAGCCTGAACCTCAGCCAGGGATCCGCACACTGCAACAAAATCATCAGCCTGCATGGCTGCCACAACCTGACCAGCCGGTTAATCACTAGGGCCCATCAAAGTGATTCCAGGGTGCTTTGCATGCACCTCATGCAGCAGATCATCAATGAAGTACAGGTACAGTGTTGGGGAGATAACATCAACCTCATGCAGACCAAGGTCACATGTGAAGCTGTCAGTGACGTGGCCTTCGTGGGACACCACGCGGCGGGCACCCTGATACAGGTTGTAAAGCACACGGAACATCTTCCCACGCACACCCTTATCCCACAGTTTTTGGAAGAGCCCATCAAGCCACACTGTGTTGTAGTGGTTGTAACTTTTACGTTTATCTCGTCGGCCTGCTACCACCTAAATGACTATTCTATTGCTAGCTACAAAGAAGGCAAAAACTGCACTGCAGTGGGTTTTATGAATATCACGCTCGCGCCGCATCATCAGCTTGCAGGAACGGCTGCATCCGCTGCTGCTGGCTCCGTGTCAGCTGTTGCATCTGAAGCTGGCACTGATGCTGTTGCTGGTGCCTCTGGGACTGCTGGGATTGCTACGTCAACAGGTGCGGTGTCAGCAGGGGGTGCTGCAGGCTCCTCTGCAGCCACCACCACAGCCTCAGCTGGGGCAGCCACTATGATGTCAGCTGCAGTCTCCACAGCAACATCAACTGCAGCGGTGGTGGTGTTGCTGGAAAGGGCTGGAGTTGCTGCTGGCCTGCGCCTGGCGGGTGCGGCCTTGTACCATGGTGTGAGCCCCAGGTTCTCCATGAGGTAGCGCAGCTTCACCCACTGCAGGTTCATCCAGCTGTCATCAACCAGGCCGCCGGTGTCACCTGAGAAGCACCACCAGCAGCAGCAGCAGCAGCGGGGAAAAGGTCTTTCTGTACAAGTGCACGCTATGTACGTGTAGTTTACAGCATGCACAGGCAAGCTACCAATGTGCCGGCTACCGCATTTTTCGAATCAAGCGCTAATTGCTGGTCCCTGGGGTTGGCAGCGCTGCGGACCACTTGCACCCAAAGCTGCCTGTATCGAACCCTTGTGGATAGCGCTAAGCTGCGCACCTGAGTTGGCGTTGTAGCACCAGTAGAAGTAGTTGGGAACAGGCCTGGTGGCGCGAATCGGCAAGAACAGAGCACAAGTTCAGCGATCTGGATGCAGCACCAAGCTGTGCAAAGTGGCATGATTCATGCGCATGAACCATGCACGTGCGTAACTGATGCTTCCAGTGCAGCTGTCTTGCCTCTTTGCTGTGTGTGCATCAATGCGATCACCACCACAGCAGTGCAGCTCTGTACCCTTGACATCCTGATATGTGTCATAACAGGATATGGACAGCAACTGTTGGATCTGCACAAGTAACCCATCCCTGTAGCAGCGGTTCTTGATGCTGGCAGTGCCGCATGGCAGGCACATGAAAGGCACCATGCCAGTTGTCTGCTCTAGGCTGAGGCAGTGCTGTTGTCCCAGCATCAGAGGAGCTCACTTGTGTCCGCCTGTGTTGCCTGCGCCCTTTGCGTTCAAGTACAGAGCCAGGTCGCTCAGGTGGGCCAGGTCCTCAGGGTTCTCAAAGCGGGAGCCAAACTCGCCTGCAGCCGCACACAGCGAGCAGCAAATCACAACAACTTCTGTCAGTTTATCGACACGCCATTGCCACCAGCCCAGGCAGCAGGCAGAGGTGTTGGCGCCCAAGCTGAGACAGTCACTGGCATCATGATTATGGGAATGGGCGTGCCAATGTCATATGCACAGCAGTTTTGAACGCCGTACTGCAACCAAGCCATCACGTCAACATGCTGACACCAGCAAGCACAGCATCCTGGAGCTCACAGTGTCAGAGGTTGGATGTGAACACGTGCAGCTGCTCCACCTGACCGGTTGCGCCTGGCTCTGCTGCTGGCCCACTCACCGACAGCGATGGGGAAGACGTGGCACTTGCCCTTGAAGCAGTAGCCCTCCTTGCCCAGGTAGCCGAACGACTTGTCCAGCGACTCCATCCACTCAGCGCCCTGCACCATGGCACGGAAGGCAGGCCAGGCACAGCAAGCATGTCAGCAACACAACTAATGTGTGTTGTGTCTTAGCCTGCGTGAAAAAACCTAGCTGCCTCCCCAATAACAACCCCCTCATGTCGAAATCCACGCCGTCTCGCCGGCTGCAAAATGCAGGTTCCTGTGTTTCAGTGTGACACAATCCTGTGTTGTTCAGCAGATGATGGCACTGCCAACACCAGCGGCTGGCATGGATATGTATCAGTTGACGTTGCAGTTCCTGATCCTGCTGGCGCCTGCCGCCGCACCTTGTAGAAGTCCTTGCGGTGTGACACGCTGGGCCCGTACAGGTGGGGGCTGATCACCACGCGCTCCAGGTAGGGCCGCTCCATGAGCGCCTGGAAGAAGGGGTTGGCGTCCGTGATCTGCCACTCATCAATGAGCGCCTTGTCAGTCACAAAGCCATTGCCCCAGTTCAGGCCCTGCAGCAGGCAGCACGTCATATGATCAACACGCGATGCACATCCCTCTCACTTGTATGTTTACCAAGTCAGTAGCTTGCCACCTGTACGATACACAGAAGGAGTTGGCCACATCATGACTTGCATGGGAAGCTCACTGCTAGCTGGAGCTGTCTCCAGCTACGCAGGCATTGTTATGCCGCACAGACACACAGCTTGACCGTGAGCATTTCTCGTCGTGCATGGTTGCAGAAGCACCCAGCTCACCGCGTATGCGCCCTGGCCTCCTCCGTTGATGAAGAAGATGGGCGCGCCTGGCGTCATGGCCCACAGCGCATCCATCACGCCCAGGTACAGCTCAGTCATGCCTGCAGCAGCGCAAGGCGGCACACGCAACACATTCAATAGGTCCCCGCTGCTGCAGGTCACACGCTGCCAGGCGGCAGAGTCCTAAATGCATATAAAGCAGCAGGCTGCGGCTGCACATGCATCACCCAGGCTGTTTGGCCAAGTGGCGACCCGTCATCTGCCTCCTGCCCGCCTCCTCTGCAGGAATGGCGGCCTCATCTCCCGGCCCCTCACCTGCCTTGCCGTCCTTGGGCTGCCAGGTCTGCCACTGGCTGTCAGGCTCGTTGAGGATGTCCACCATCACGCGGCCCACCATGTCGCGCCTGAAGTTGGGCAGGCACGTCACTGACGACCACACCTGCTTCCACGCCTCGACAAAGGCGGCTGCGTCGTACGACGTCTTCTCCATGCCCTGCGGCAGCAGCAACAGAGCCACATGCTTTCTGTGCAGCTGTGCTTACATGGGACTGGCACATACGTAGGTGCAACACACCACAGCCAGCAGGTATGCTGCTGCTTCCCTATTTGGCATACAGCTCTGGAGGCAATCGTACAAAGCAGCATGCAGCGCATCTGCTCACCATGGGATGGTAGTCAA
The DNA here is from genome assembly GCA_902809745.2 of Tetradesmus lagerheimii. Taxonomy (NCBI): domain Eukaryota; kingdom Viridiplantae; phylum Chlorophyta; class Chlorophyceae; order Sphaeropleales; family Scenedesmaceae; genus Tetradesmus; species Tetradesmus lagerheimii. The sequence goes on along the minus strand of CADDIJ020000472.1, from coordinate 19,571 downwards.
TCAGGACATAGAAGCCGTTGGATACTGCAGTTCAACAGATACATGGCAGCAGAGGCAGCGTGTCAAGAAATGTTGTGGCTCAACTTGCTCGAGCGTGTTATCACTTGCACGGGCAGCACCACATGCACCATGAAGCTGCTGCGTAAACGCTGGCTTTTGTCAAGCCAGCACTGTGACATGCCAGCAGCCTGACAAGCCGTCACTGACCCAGCCACTGCACGGTCCACAGGAAGCGCTCCATGGTCTTGCCACTGGTTGCGGGAGGGATGTACTTGTTGCAGCTGCCCGCTTCAGCTACGCGTGGCAGTGCCACTGCTGGCGTGGGCGGTGCCCGCCTGACAGCCACACCATACTGAGGGTCCACTGTGCGATTGGCCAGCTCGGAGAGGGTGCTCTCATGCGTGCAGTAACCTGTGGCAGCAGCAGCCACCACAGCAGCCAGGGTGAGTTACAAGCAGTTGCAGCGCTCGCCTGCATGTGACTGCCCAGCTACCCCTGTCTGGTGTGCAGCAGACATATGTACATCAGCTGCTCAAAGCACTTGCTGTGTTCAGTACAGGTGCAAGTGCAGGCGCAGGTTGCAATATTGCAGTAGCTTGGCAGCTGTGCTGCCCGCTGCGCACCCTGAATGGGCTGTGCTGGCGCCTGCAGGTCGTCAAAGAGGAAGGGCAGCCGTATGGCGTTGAAGCCCAGCAGCTTCAACTGCCAGATGATGGCAGCAAAGTCAGAGTTGGCAGATGCCTGGCCAGCCCACAGCCCATTGAGGAAGGTCATCCTGCGCAGCACACCAGACATGCTGAGTCGCATCCGCACCAGAAATTCGTTTGAACTTCTGCATGCTGCATTCACGGGTTATGCTGCTGCAGTTGCTGGTATTCAGGCAATATAGCACGTAACATCACACTCAGCAGACGCAATGGCTGCAATGCATGCTGCCCCTTGCTGCAGTCTGCACTGCTGCCATCCGCTTGCTTCCTGCTGTGCAAGCGCCTGGTGTTGGATGTGCATTGTACTGCCAAGCTCTGCTCTCTGTAGCTCAGTCCACCAACCTGTTGTTGAATCCAAACCTGCAGAAACAAAGTAAGATCAACAACCATGTCAGTATGAGTAATTGCACACGCTGCTGCTGAAAGAGATCTGTAGTCAAGCACCCATGTCGCGTTTGAAGCGGGGACGCTGCTTACCAATTGACACCATGCATGGCCACAGGCTGGCCATCAGCGACTGTAACAAACTGGTCACCCCTCAGCTCCACTGCTGCAGCTGGCCGCCCCCTCGGAGGCTGGTCTGCAGGCAGAGGGCAACAGCGCCCGAGCGTCAGCTGCTGTGCCGCAGGTCTGACACAGGCCTACTGAGCAGCTCAGCAGCCGCTCTGCTTGCGTTTTGTACTGACCGTATGTAAGTGCGGAGCATGTTTGCCTAACATAAGGAGGACGGTTCGGCCTTGTGATGTTGGAGGGACGACCAGCTGCACCGGGAAGATTTCGGCGTGTGCCATTCCGTGCGGCTGCAGGGCGGCGCAGCTGTCTGCCAGAGGCCACTAATACAAACATGCATATGATTAGAAGCAACGCTGCTTCTCTTCCTTGCCTCGCCATGAGTTCAAAGTTCTGGCGGTCGGACCCGCGCAATTCAAATGTGTCTTGTGCTTCTGCGGAAGCACAGTTTTGAACAGCGTGATGACTGCTGCCCTCCTCACAAGGAATGCAAGGTGAAGTCGGGGACGCGGTAGAGTCCTATGAAGGGACAAGGGTTGCGAGCGGTACACATCTGCACCTGTGTGTACTGCCCGGATTCACTTGATGATCAAAACGACTACATCAACAATAAACAACACCACGGATCTCAACCACACTCTTCCATCATGGGCGGGTGGGCGCGCGTGCTGACGTATGTATGATAGCGACGCCCGGTTTTCAGGCACTGACGTGTTTGACAGCATTCAGATGGACGGGAAAATTGCTGACACGACACATTTCAACGAAACAAGTAAAGCACGTGTTAAGTGTGCAACGTCCTGCAAGTGCAAGTGCAACCCCGATGCCACCGGCCAGTGCCAGGTCACAGCAATAGAGGAACAGAAAACACCACGCCAGGCAGAGCGCATACCATCGCAGCATTACGTCAGCATGTGCACCAGTACTTGATCCACATCGTACATTCTTTTACAAAACAAACCGCTCAAATGCTTCAACAATGCCGCCATCGTCATTGCTTGCCACCACTGCTGCTGCAGCTTGCTTCACATGCTCTACTGCATTGCCCATTGCAACTCCCATTCCCACGTTTGACACCATCTGCAGGTCATTGCTGCCATCTCCTACAGCCACGATCTCTTGCGCGGACACGTCCAAGTGTTCCAGCAGGACCTGCAGCACGCAACACAGCGCATGATCAGGAACGCTGGCGTAACCTGCACAACCGCTAACGAGCTGCTCTATATACTCTGGAGCCCCCACTTGACAGCAGCACACCAACCTATGCCAGTTCCGGCCCAGCTGCTAACTGCTACACACAGCCAGAGACCCCCTTGCATCCACCCGGCACCTCACCTGCAGCCCTGCCCACTTGTTCACCCCTGCCGGCACCACCTCCAGCATGTTGGGCACTGCCTGCATCACCTCTGCGGCCTGGCCCTGCAGCGCCTGCGCCCAGTGCGGCTTGACCAGCGCCTCAACCAGATCAGGCGCCGTCATGAACAGCAGCTTGCGCACAGCAGGGCCTGCCAGCAGCTGCTCAACATCAGCCAGCTCAGCAGCCAGCGGCTCATAGTACCTGGCCCCAGCAGCACAGCACATGCAGGCAGGCAGCAAGTCATGTGTGTGGACCATGCCATACTTCTGGCAACAGACCAATCAGGTGCCAACCATGATGTTATGTTGCTCCAACTGGAGTTGAACACACGACTTGAGCATGCAGCAGTTGCGGCAATAGCATGTAGCAAAAACATGCAGAACTTATCTAGTACGTACCTAGTATGGCAGCTCACACCCTGGCTGCCAACAAACTGATTGCTAATCTTCCCTTCTTCGTCGATATGTTTGGGCTTCTCACCTGCTGTGCAGCTCTCGTAGCTCGCTGGTCAGCTTCAGTGTGGCGCATTCATCACCCAGGAAGGCCACACAGGAGATGCCTGCATCACCCGCCCAGCGGAAGGCCTGGCCAACCACAGCTGGGGGCAGCGCTGCATCTGACAGCTGCTGGCCCTTGCTGCCATGCACCGCCAGGCCCTGCACAACACAAAAGCAGCAAACAAGGCACATGCACTCATGAACCCAAGAGCAGACGCAGAAAGCTACTGAGCCGCCATCCTTTCACATCTGCACAACTTGCCAAGTAGCATTCAGCAGCAACGTTGCTCAAGCTCAAGGCACAGCAAGGCAGCTGCCTTGGTGACGCCACGTGCGTGCTGTCAAGCTAAGGTATGCAATCCTGCCCGCACCTGCAGGAACACGCCTGGTGTGCGCAGTGACACCAGCAGCCCGTCTCCCTCCAGCCCAGCGTCACGGCACGCTGCTATCGCTGCAGGCCGCGCTTTGCCTGTGGCCAGCACCACCCGCACGCCAAGCGCTGTGGCTGCGCGGATGGCGTCAGCGCTGTCAGGCCGTATCCTGCTGCTGCTGTCCAGCAGCGTGCCGTCCATGTCCAGCGCCACCAGCGGCACCTGAGGCTTGCGCCGCGGCCTGCAACACAAGCAGCAGCAGCAGTGTAGCACAAGCTGGTGTCACAACAGGCGCAAGGAGAGTTGAAACAAGTCACACGTGCCGTCCATTTGAATTCAGTGTCAAAATGAAGTCAAACGGATGAACAACCCTGCAGCTGCATCAGCAGAACGCCTGCCTCAGGCGCTGCCCACCTGCTGCTAGCACTCGAAGACACTGTAGATACACTTTGTACAGAGCCTAAACTGCTGCTATTACTGCTGCTGATCGTACTGCTGCTGCTGCTGCTGCTACGGCTGCTGAAGTCAGCAGAGTAGGTGTCCTCTTCGCCCTGGCTGCTGCCCTCTTCCAGGCCTGCTGCTGCTTGTGCTGCGCTGATGAGGCCGCTGCCCTCCCAGCCCAGCTCAGACAGCAGGCTGGCCTCATGCTGCGCCATGTCCTGCAGCTGCTGCTGCCCCTGCTCGTGGTCAAAGCCTGCTAAGTGCAGCAGGCCATGCACAAGCAGCACGCGCAGCTCCGTCAGTAGCGAGTGCCTGCAGACGTCGACAGCAGGCAGGCACATAATGTGGAGAGCAGTTCATTGTCCGCAACTGTTACGTCATGCCTACCGCTGCACAGCTGCGCTTCACAAACCAGGCTGACAGCTGCGCTGAAACACACCACTACCAGCTAACACTGTGTCATTTGCACAGGAGATCAGTTGTGCAGCCGCAGCATCCTGGCAGCTTGCTGCTCTGCCACCAGCCCACAAGCTCACTACTATGTGAAACACCAACAGATTAGCACCGTACCGCCATCCACATCGCTGAAATCACTGCTGCTGTGTTTGCCTCAGCTGCTGTGCTCACCCCCGCTCCTGCGCCTGCTGCTGCGCTGTGTCCAGGGATATGACCAGGTCACCCAGCAGCTTCACAGGCAGCATGATGCCTGGCGTCTCATCAGGTATCTCAAATGACAGTACATCCGTTGGAGCATCCTTGCCCCTGAACTCTTTGTTCAGCTGCTGTATGTGCGCATCATCACACAGCACCAGCGACAGATTGGCGATTGCTGGCAGCCTGTAGCGCGGCTGCGCCTGCTGCTTTGCCTGCAGCGCCAGCGGCACCGCAGCCTGTGCATCCTGCTCCAGCTGCTCAAGCAGCTGCTCCAGCTCTTCGGCTGTTACACATGATGGCGTGCCTTCAGAGAGCATGTCTACCTCTACTTGCAGCTCTCCTGCTGTGTACGCTGGGTATAACCGGCCCCATTTGAACTTGAGCACACGCTCCGGCCGTGACAGACAAAAGGGCAAGCCCGCCAGTGCTACAACACTGCGTCTAGCACCAGCAGCATAGCATTGTGACTGCTGCAGCCCTGCTCTGCTGAAGATGCCGCATGCATGCAGATGCGGCTGCTGCTGCTGCACCTGTGGCACTGCTAGCCTGCTGTTGCTGCTGCTGGTAGCTCGTATGGGCCTGCTGCCAGCTGTAGCAATACTAGGCCGCTGCCTCAATGTTCCAGTAGCTGAACGTGATAGCAAACGCATCATGGACCAGAGCCACAGGCTGAGCCTGATGCTGCAGCAACTCAATCAAGGAGCATGCACAGCATCTAGTAGCACACCAACCCATCAATACTTTTGTAAATCACGCAATAAATACATTAGTGGCTGAAAACGTACTTCTGCGTGTTCGTGCTGACACTGTCAGTCAGGTGGGGTTTCGAAAGGGACACTGTTACCATGACGAAGCTGTAATTGCATCGTTGTTTTAATCAAATAAAGACATTCTGCCAGATCTTCGTCACCGGTGCAGTTCGACGCATCAGTACTGCCGTTTGCATCATGGCCGCTACTGTTGCTGCACGTAGCTTAGGCAAGCTCAAACAGCAGAATGTAGCGCTGTTTGTGTGCGACCTGCAGGTACAGCAGCAGCTTTCTGATTTTCCAACGCCTCTTCGCTCAAAATGTCAGCTGCTGATTAGACACCAATGTGCATGAGCACTCTCATCATGTGCTGTGCAGGAGCGATTCAGGCCAGTGATCACAGGATTCCCTGCTGTCGTGGACACAGCAAGACGCATGGTGAGTGTCAATGGGCATGGGCGGAGTGACAGCAGCACTCATCTTGCCACCAATTGCCTAGTATCAACAGCAGGCACGGGTGTATCCTGCAGAGAACTGCTGCACAGCACAAGGCTCATTGCATTGGCATGCAGGCATGTTGCACTATTGAAAATACCATGTGTCCACAGTTGGCATCGTTGGTGCTAAGCAGCGCTAGCTCCTGATGTAATCATGGTTGGTGCACTCATACTGGCGTGCCAGGTCAGCATGCCACGTCATCACTGCTGCAAACATGCGCCATGCAGATCCGTGGTGCCAACATCCTGGGCCTGCCAGTGATCACCACAGAGCAGTACCCCAAGGCTCTGGGCAACACAGTGCAGGAGTTGAAAGATGTGCTGCCACCTGAGAGCCCTGTTGTGGCCAAGACGCTGTTCAGCATGCTGACACCTGACGTGAAGGAGCTGCTCAAGCAGAAGCCTGCAGTGTCACAGGTGGGCAAACGCAGCTGGCTGGCAAGCGCGGCAGTTTCCAGCAGGGCGCTGATTACTGGATCGCAGATGGCTGCCTGTGCAGCTTGTGGTGTCAGCCATGGGCAGCAGTTGCAGGAGCCTGGATGCATCGCAGTGTGAACCGCCATGGCCTGCTGTGGCAGGTGCCGTTCTGTACAGCAAAGTAGATCACGTTCCGACCCGCCTGTTGTACACTGCAATGCAACCATATGCAGCAGGACCTTCAGCCAGCAGTAGTGCATTAGTTGTGCCTCTGGCATTTGTGGTAACACACGGCTGGCGCCACTGCCCCGCGTAGGTGCTGCTGTGCGGCATTGAGACGCACGTGTGTGTGCTTCAGACTACTCTGGATCTGATAGAGTCTGGCTATGAGGTGCACATCCTGGTGGATGGTGTCAGCAGCCAACGCCTGCACGACAGGGCCATTGGGCTGCACCGTGCAACCCAGAGGTGGGCGCAAGGCTGGCAACCTGCGGCAGTTGCACATGGCCTGTATGCGGCTTGTGCATGCCTTTATCTGCAGCAACCACGCAGTACATCGATTCATTATGCCTGGTACCTCTGTGCAGCGCATGGTTGTCTTGCGCACATGCCTGTCGCATGGCATTGATGTGGCGCTGTGCTGCTGGTGTTGCTTGCTGCAGTGGCGCGTTTCTTGTGAGCAGCGAGATGGCGCTGTTCCAGCTGATGGAGGACGCAAAGGCCGACAGGTTCAAGGAGATCAGCAAGCTCGTGCAGGTGAGCCAGGAGGCAGCAGCAGCAGCAGCAGCAGCCGCAGCAGCCGCAGCAGCACAACGGCAGAGGCAGCTGCAGCTGCTGGTGAGCAGAGGCAGCACTGGCTGTACACGCCACAAACCAGTTATGCTCTGGCTCAGGCTTCGCAATTGCCAAAGCAGCTTGTGTATGGTGCGCATCACTATTTAAATGGTATGATGGCTCTGCTTGGTGCTTTTCACATGCTGTGCTGCCTGCGAAATTGCTGCAGGAACCGCGCATGGACTCGCTGGGCCTGCCAGGTGTGGCGTCAGCGCTTTGAGTTGACACCTCAGGCAGTGCCTGGACTCTGCCATCTCACATTGCGGGCTCCGCCAAGGCGTGGACTGTTGCATCTGTGCAGCAGTCACCTGGTATCAGCGAGTGTTGCTCAGCAGTAGGATTGGCTACCCCGTAGGAGTGGCTGTTCCGATTCATCCACAGGTTGTGTGTTTAGCACCATCACCATCATCTTGTTCACAGCGCATGCAGGGGTATTGCCCGCTGTGCTCACTTGTAAATCAGCATCCCCCCGCCGCCATCTGCGGCGGCTGCAGTCGATAGCAGTTATATGTATGCAGCAGACATGAATGTGTGCCACACAGTGTGCGCGCTGCCTTACGCACATTTACACACAGGTGGTTGCGACCAGTGATTTTGCTTGCAAGACAGTGTAACAGGTGTGGCAGTTGACAGTGAAAGATTGCCAAGGGCTTTGTGAGGCCAAATTTGGCGCACGTAAAGTTGTACGCGTGGGCACCTGCCTTGATTTGTACAGCCAAGGGTGCGGTGGATGCCGGCATGCTTTCACAGTGCATCGCAACATAAGGGGTTGCAAACCCCGCTAATTGGTGCTTTGAATCCTGTGGTTGCTGGCGGTGGTGTGGTGCATTGCTTAGCACACACCGTGTGCATGATGCGTCCCAAGTTGCTCAACGTGCTGTTGCACGTGACCTTGCACAGGGTGGCTTTGTCTGCGACGGGAAGTTGCCAGTTGTCTGCCGCAGGTGTAACCAACCTGTACAAACCGTCTCTGGGGATTTTCCTGCTTTCAAGATCAAGATATTAATCGATGGATTGTATTTGGTCAACTTGACCAAATACATTGTGACAATGTCACCAGCCGCCGCAGGGCATGACAAGTCACTGTGGCAGCGCAGCATGCTCACAGTGTTCTGCATGCTAGCGCGAATGTGTCTCACGACAGTAAACAAATATTGATGCTCTGGGTTGACTGGCAACATCGTGATGTTGTTGACTTGAACTTGAGCTCTTCAGCCGGTTTGACACATGCCCAACAGCAACAACCATCGGATGGTGTTGTGACAGCCGATGCATACCTGTACACGCTGGACACGTCCAGCAAATCATCTGACAACAGCAACTCAGCCTGTTCCACAGCTCTGCCAGATCCACGATGGCAACGTTCAGGAAGTCACACTGTGGCATGGGACCGCCACAATATGGCATAGGACCGCCACAATCAAATTGCAGATCCCGGAAGCCGGCCAACATTTTCATTGCAAGAGCCCACGCTAAATGCACGCAAAAACCGCGCTTGGATAGCTGCTGTCCAACCGTTTGACACGACCACAGTACTGACCCCTAGTGTTAGCGCAGCCTGGCATGATGGTGCAAAAATCAGCCCTTGGCCTTGGCCTTGGCCTTCTTTCCTGGCTTGGCGGCCTTGAGGTTCTGCTCCATCAATGCTGCCAGCTGCAGCACCACCTCGTTGCTGAGGCGGCCAGTCAGCTTCAAGAGTATCAGGCTGGGCTTTGCTGGCAGCAGCGTCAGCATGAGCTGCGCTGCACGGTCACCTGCAGCACATGCGAACAGGTGTCATGCGCTGTCTACAGTTGCCTGGCCCGCAAAGCAGTGCTGCCGCTGCACATAATGCTTCTCTGCAGGCATCTATGTGAATCACCAGCTGCACATCCACCTGCTGTGCGCATCACAAGTCCAGCAGTAATGTGGGCATGCAGCAGATACCATCCACATATGCATAGTGTGTGTGGCGCACAATGCGACAGTAGGCCGCCTACAGCGGCTGCAGGGCAACCCACCAATGTAGTTGGCATCAAAGTCCAGCTGTGCCAGCTGCCCAGGCCCAACGACCAGCGCATGCACCAGGCCCTGCAGCTGCACTTTGTCTGCCTCCCCTACCCCAACGTCTGCCAGGGCAAGCACCTGAAAATCAGCAGCAGGCATGCATGGCTTGCATGCAGACCCAAGAACCTTGCATAGGCGCAACGCATGGGAGGCCAGGAGCCACCTAGGATTCAATTTGAACTGCAAACTAGCTGCACATAACGCTCAGTTAATGCAGAAATACAATCCAACAAAGTCCTAATTGCGTGACGAAGGTCGTGCTAGAGCCACCAGCTGGTGCTGCAGCAGCAGACAGTCTTCAAAACGCCAGCCTCTGACTCACATGCAAATCCTGCATGCATCTGAGTGCAGGAGTGAGGTGCTGCAGCCCGCAGCCAGCAAGCGGGTTGCCACTCAGCAGCAGCTGCTGCAGCTTTGGCCCTGCGTTGCTGGAACTCTGACTATCATCCCTACTGGCGGGTCTGTTGCTGGCGCTACTCAAGCGTGAAGCGCCTGGTGGTGCACTGGCCGCACTGCCTCTGGCAGGGCCTGCGCAGCCATCGCTGCTGCTGCCAGCCCCAAGGGCAGCTGCCAGGTCCTTGATGCCTGCTGGCCCTATGCCGCAGTAGCACAGGCTGAGCTGCCGCAAGCTGCTGCACTTGCCAAGGCCAGTTGCCAGTTGGCTGATGCCAGTGTCGCCCAGCAGCGTGTGGTCCAGCACCAGGCGCACAAGGCTGAGCCCAGCAACACCCAGAGCCAGTGACAGATCCTGCAGCGCTGCAGCGCAGAACCTTGGGCAGCTGTCCACACACGTCCTGCTAGCTGTCGCAGCCTGTGATCTGCAGGGTGGTGCCTCTTGCTGCAGTTGGGGGTGCTGCTCACAAACTCCAGCAGGAGCGTCCTGCTGCTGCTGCTGCTGCTTCCAGCCGTCCAGTGTCTGCAGTGACCACTTCTTGACTTCCAACAGTGGCCGTGGCGGCTGCGACTTGAAGTGGATGTGGTCAATCAAGCCAAACCTATCACTGAGCGCCTGCTGTGCCAGCTGCATGTGATTGGGGAAGTTGAGCTGCAGGTGCTGCGGCACAGGGGGGCAGACACCTGCTGGCAAACAAAGTCAAGCTATTACTGGTGGGCGAGAACAAGAGAAGCAGCATGCGGTGACTTGAGGTGGCAGCTGTCGTAAGCAATGCAACCGCTGCCGCCTTTGCCAGCACTGCTCACCTGCTGGCAGGGGCTTCTTAACTTGCAAAGTTTGCTGTGGGCCCTGTAGCTGCTGCTGCTGGTGGTGTTGCTGCTGTGGCCCGTGGGCAGCAGAATTGCTGGCTCTGGTGTTGAGGCTGCCACATGCACTGCTTGGCCGAGCTGTGCCATCCCAGCTGCCTTTGCCGGTGCCCCTAGAATTGTTGCTGGCAATAGCAGCTGCTGGTGGCCTCATGCTTCCTGGCTGCTGCTGGTTGAGATGCGTTGCGACAGCAACAGTCGTGCCATCAACTCCTGTGGCACTGTTCTTAGCTGCTGCTGGATTCTGGTTTGTGGCCGCTGCATCACGCCCAGCAGGGCTTGACTGTGTTGGCAGCTGTCTTCCATCTGCGCATATCTCCAGCGTGCTGATCTTGCACCCTTTCCACCATTTGCTGGCGGAAGCCCTCAGTAAGCCGGCAACTGCACTCAAGCCCTGCGCACAACAGCAAGGACCCGTGTGTGCTGTGCCTGCGCTGTCTGCCTGCCAGACCATTCATTGAAGATTTGTGCATTGGTGCAGAACCGAGTGTTGCACCTCACCTGGTTGCCCAGGTTGCAGCCGTAGCTGGCCAGGGTGGTGACAGGTGCATAAGATGACAGGCATTCGGTGATTGCGCTGGTTACTGCACCATCAACAGATGGGCCTGTCAAAAGAACCTGCATCACAGAAGCGATCATCTCAGTTACAAGCTTGCTACGCATACACTGTACCACATGCAGCATGCACGTACCTTGCTGCATGGCAGCGATTCGTCCTGGCTCTGCTGCAGCAACACCAGCAGCGGCTTGTAAGGGGCTGTGCCATGAAACCTGCATGCTGCCTTGTAGGTGGCTTCAAACGCTCTGAGCTGGGTTATTTCTTCCACATTTCTACTTTTCTTTTTGTCTGCCTGCTGGGCCATCACAAGGCTTGTTTGTGACACAGACAGCAGTACTGCTAGCCCAGCACTTCTAGCCGTCCATTATGATGATTCTGGCTAGGCAGGTCTCTACAACGATAGGAATGAATCAAATGTATCAGAGCTAACGCTGCAATGCTGAACATCGACGTGTTGCGAGCACATTGTGCATTCCCGCGTGTACCTGTCACTATCATCCCATTAGTGACACCTTTCGCAGGGCATAAATAGCTTGCGTTGTAAGTTGTTGTGAAAGTTGCAGTTGTAGTTGGGCTGCACGGTGCCGTAGTTCTGTTATCGCGTTCAAGTGCTTGCACTTTCCGAACATAGTACAGGTACTGTCTCTTTTGCACTTGCTGCTATCTAGCACAGCAGACGATACAGTAGCCATGGAGAGCGTGAATCGCTCATGCAGGCTGAACAAGACACTCTACAGCTTGCCAGGTGAGGCAACCTGCAGCAGCTGCTGTCTTGCTGAGTGCCAGTAGCTGCACTAGTGCAGTACTGCATAACGAGCATAAGTCCCCATGGCCATTCACTACGCACAACTCTGCGCCACATGGTGCACTGCAGTGCACTGCCTAACCAAAGACGACCTCACCCTAGAGAACTCAAGGTGAGGAACGGCCTTTGGCTGATGCTGGTGCTGCCAACACCCAAATTCACGGCACAGAATGCATGCGCCTGTCTGCTAGCCCTGTTGCATCTCAGTCAGCCTTGTGTGTATATACCCTGGAACACCACCCTGGCCCTGTTTGATGGACATCAACTGCAAGTGCCCAAGCTGACGCAGCATGTGTGCAGAATGCTATGCGCTACTTATGCCACGCACTGTCTTATTTCGTCGTGTTGTTTGCAGAGGCGTGATGCAGCACTTCCATCGCCCAGAAAACCGCAACAACCGCTTCATGGCAAGCTTGACAGAACAGGAGCGGGCAATTTTAAGGGATGTGGAGCGACCCATACTTTACAGCACCAAGCAGCAGCGGCAGCAGCAGAACCTTCAGGAACAGCAAGGTACGGCCTACTCACACAGCACGCCGCACAGCCGTACTCCAACTATGCAGGCCTGTCAGGTGCAGCATTGCCGAGGGAACACTTATGGAAATGCAACACTGACACGGTGCTGCACTCTGTGATGAGTGCAGGCGCAGAGACAGCCGCTCGCCGCCCCACATGCCCGTTTAGCGCTGGCCATATTAGCAGCAGTAGCAGCAGCAACAGCAGCAGCAGCAGCACAAACCAGCATCGTGTCGACCCAGCCATACAGCAGGCTATGTGCACAGCCACTCAAAAGGGCGTGCCATGCTACAGCATGGAGGCTGTTGTCAGCGCAGACATCATTGATGGGCGGCCAGCATCAGCGCAGCAGCTGCGTGCAGAGCCTTGGCGCGCGGGACATGTCAAGTCTTATGCAGTGCCAATCAGCATGTGAGTTCGGTGCAGGGATAGTTGTTACTAGCTGCAGGGTTGGGTTTTGGCCCCTCCTGGCTGAGGCCGGCGCAGCCTCTGCAAGTGGTGGTTGCAGCTGCACTCAAACTTCTGTTTTGGCCCTGCAGGTACGGCCATGCCGAAGCTGGTGTGCAGGCGTTTCACCAAAAGTATGCATGGTACCGCTACTACGGTGCGTGGAGGGTATCGAAGTTTGTCGCTTGTGATCAAGAGCAAAGATACCTGCCAGTAAGATGCAGTGCTATGGGGTGAGTATCATCACACCGTCTGCTGGTTGTGCTAAACTGCAGGCTTTGCAGGAAAAGGAGCAAAGACCAGCTGGGCCAGCAATCCAACCAAGCATCTGGGCAGGTGAGGGACGGTGACGAAGCAATGGATGCTGCTGCAGCTGCAGCCAATAGCAGCAGCTGCTGCTCTCGCAATGTACAGTGCACGCACGCACATGTGGCATCTGCATGGTGCTCATATGCTGCTTATCACCTGTCTTACCTGTATTGTTGTCCTGCTGCAGCACAAAGGCAGCAGAACTCTACTTCACAAAAAGCTGATCACCCAACCGCCACGCTGTATCAGTCCTGGCAGGTGAGGGCCAGTAGAAGTTGCATATGCGGTGCTCCTGCGACGTGTGGTTCATGTTGAGCCCAGTGCACACAGTGTCAGCCTGACACGGCGGTCGAAGTGCCACACTTGCCAAAACTCAGCGCTGTGTTGGCAAGTCACTGGCTGAGCAATCAAGAGTACCAGCTCCCTGCTGTATAACATCCGCCCCTGCTGCACATACTCTGCTGCAGAGGCCATCGGTACCACCGACAGTGTCGTAACCAATCAAGGACTGCGGGCTCTGCCAGGACAAACCAGCTGTATGACAGTCTCTTATGCTACACTCCTCGGCTGCCACCAACAGTCATGCAGTGGCATGCAGCTGGTGGCGCCCAAGCATGGGACATTGGCAGACTGCCAAACCAGTGCTTCGCCCCATTCCTCAGGCTGCAGGAACTTTTCTGCAACCTGGGACCGTGTTGATTCGGTGAAAAGCACACTTACTGGACAACTGCAAGAGCGTGTGCTAGTAAGGGCTGTGAATCCTGTGGCGTGGTCACCACGCGCAGCGGCTGCGCACTTTTCCAGTGGTTGTTGCAGGGCCTGTGCAGGGCTGTTGTCTTGCCCTGGCCAGGTGTAAATAGTTTGCGGTACTGGAAAAGGCAGCATGCAAAGCAGGTAAAGCAGGCAAAACTCTCCCATCCTGCCTCCCTCATTGTGCAACCCAATGCTGTCTCGCTTCGACACGCGTGCACAGCTGGCCCACCCACTGTAATGCGCCGCTGACTGTCAATGCTGAACAAGTTGATCATAGCTGTCCAGATCCAGGAGCTTCCGGGGCACCAACCCTTCTGCGTCCAGGGAGCATCAAGTAGAGGGCTGCTCATGCACGCACTTCGATATCTTGAATAATTACCTGAAGGCGAAGTAGAAAAGGCAGCGGCAGGGGGGTTGTCATGGGCTGGTGCCCTCAGAGAACCTGGTCCTGCCGCCCGTCTTGTACTCCGGCTTGATGTCACCAAGATTCTTCAGTGACTCATACAACCGCTGGGCAGTAGTATAGCTGTGGATGAGTACAGGGCTTCAATCAAGCTCCAAAACAGATTTCCTACAGGAAACAAAGAAACAAAAGAAAACGCATAAAAGGGAAACCTTAGGTAATATCTAACTTTTTCATTGGAGATTAGCAGTGACAGACCCATCTGCTTAGCACTCACAGGCAGATTTTGCACTGCTGGAGCAAGTTTCTAGCCAATGACAACACATACATGCCCCTTTCGGTCACCAAAACAGACCAAGAGGTCAACCAAAAGGTTATCGATTGGTTAACCATCGGTATGATCCACTCCCAAGTCGCCCAAGTGCAAAACTTGACTCTGCCTTCCAGGTTCAACGCAACATCAATGGGCGGCAATCAGCAGGCATGATGGCGGGCGGGGCACCTGCTCAGCACTGCTAGCACCCACTTGCTCAGGCGAGCCACCCTCCCTCCTGTGCTGGCCTGCCATGCTGTCACCCTCCTGGCAATTCACAAACGTTGTTTTGAAATATGCCAGACACCAAGATTCAACGCAACATCAATGGGCGGCAGTGACAGCAGGCATGGTGGGGGTCACCTGCCAACAGCATCAACTTGTTTAGGCAAGCCACCCTCCCTCCTGTGCCTGCCTGCCGTCCTGCCACCAGCCCGGCAAATCACAAACTTTGTTTTAAAATCTGCTAGACACCCAGGTTCAACGCAACATCGATGGGTGGCAGTGACAGCAGGCATGGTGGGGGCACCTGCTCAGCACTGCTAGCACCCACTTGATCAGGCGTCAAGGCAAGCCGCCCTCCCTCCTGTGCCTGCCTGTCGTCCTGTCGCCTGCCTAGCAATCACAAACTTTGTTGTGAAATCTGCTAGACACCCAGATTCAACGCAACATCGATGGGTGGCAGTGACAACAGGCATGGTGGGGGGCGGGGCACCTGCTCAGCACTGCTAGCACCAACATGCTCAGGCAAGCCACCCTCCCTCCTGTGCCTGCCTGTTGTATTGTCGCCTGCCGGGCAATCACAAACTTAGTTGTGAAATCTGCTAGACACCCAGATTCAACGCAACATTGATGGGTGGCAGTGACAACAGGCATGGTGGGGGGCACCAGCCAGCAGCACCCACTTGATCAGGCAAGCCACCCTCCCTTTTGTGCAAGCCTGCCGTGCTGACACATGCCTGGAAATCACAAACTTTGTTTTGAAATCTGCTAGACACCCAGGTTCAACGCAACATCGATGGGCGGCAGTGACAACAGACATGGTGGGGGGCACCAGCCAGCAGCACCCACTTGATCAGGCAAGCCACCCTCCCTCCTGTGCCTGCCTGCCGTGCTGACACATAGTTAGTTAGTTAGTTAGTTAGTTAGTTAGTTAGTTACACAGCCTATAGTGTTGGTATCCTTGTCATATAAATTAGTGTTCATGAACAGAGAAATTATAGAGAAATTATATTTGTAATTGGGCATGTTCTGGATTTCTGCTGCTATGGGGCCAAAGCATAGGAGCCAGGTAAGTAGAGCTGGGGTATGGCTTTCTAAACGGGTGTTGAAAAACACCGACAATCCCAGACACTATTGGTCTCACCGAACTGACTATGGTTGGAGCCATAACATGGCCAGGTGTGGGGGTGAAAACCAACCTAAAACCCACCATAACACCATATGTTATCCCGTTGGCACAGTCCTGGACATCAATGTTACTGACATTGTAACACGATGTGGTTGGCAGGACCTGGAAATGACAGACAGCGGCCTCACAGGGTGTGACATTCTCTCGCCACACACAGTACATTAAAACGCCCTTCTGACACATGATCACAAACAAATAATTGACTCAAAATGACAAGGTTCACCAACAAGGCCTTACACCATAAGGTTGCCCTCATTGGTCCCGCGTCCTGTGAGGACGGTACTCCGCAGCTTCCAAATCTCACACACAAAATCAGCTATTGCTCTCATGGCTGTCACAGCACTCGCGTCTTTGCGTTCGGCTCCAGCTGGCCGGGCACGTTCATCATTGCCTAGGACATCATCTGTCAGCAGCACCCTCCAGGTATTGACACATGCCTGGAAATCACAAACTTTGTTTTGAAATCTGCTAGACACCAAGATTCAACGCACCATCGATGGGCAGCAGTGACAACAGGCATGGTGGGGGGCACCAGCCAGCAGCACCCACTTGATCAGGCAAGCCACCCTCCCTCCTGTGCCTGCCTGCCGTGCTGACACCTGCCTAGCAATCACAAACTTTGTTGTGAAATCTGCTAGACACCTAGATTCAACGCAACATCAATGGGCGGAAGTGACAACAGGCATGGTGGCGAGCGGGGCACCTGCTCAGCACTGCTAGCACCCACTTGATCATGCAAGCCACCCTCCCTCCTGTGCTTGCCTGCCGTGCTGCCGCCTGCCTGGCAATTCACACACTTTGTTTGAAATCTGCTAGACACGAAGATTCAACGCAACATCGATGGGCGGCAGTGACAACAGGCATGGTGGGGGGCACCAGCCAGCAGCACCCACTTGATCAGGCAAGCCACCCTCCCTCCTGTGCCTGCCTGCCGTCTTGCCACCAACCCGGCAAATCACAAACTTTGTTGTGAAATCTGCTAGACACCCAGGTTCAACGTAACATCGATGGGTGGCAGTGACCGCATGCATGGTGGGGGGCACTTGCTCAGCACTGCTAGCACCCACTTGATCAGGCATCAAGGCAAGCCAACCTCCTTCCTGTGCCTGATTGCCGTCTCAGCAGCCACACAGCCTCCACTTTAGTCAATGTCTCCAGCATCTTGCTATTGCTGCTGCTGCTGCAACTGCTGCTGGGTGTGTAGCTTTGGAGTTGCAACCGCTGCCTCGCAAGCAGCACAGCACTCGCATGCGGGTCGCAAACAACATGCTTGTGCACTGCACAAACCTGAGGTTTGCGACAAATGCATTGCTATTGCATCATCATCATCATCATCATCATCATCATCATCATCATCATCATCATCATCATCATCATCATCATCATCATCATCATCATCATCATCATCATCATCATCATCATCATCCATCATCATCATCATCATCATCATCATCGTATTAAATGTCATCATCGCATATTTTCCATGCTGCGTGCATGCGTTTTAAAGGGCTAGGCCCTTTTTGTGTTCTGGTGCGCCAACGCGTGGTATTGAGTTGCTGATGCGTGTTCGAATGGGCTGTCTTTGTGTGCATGAGCGTACCAGTCGTTATGGTAGCAGCAGAGCTGATTCTAACACAGCATGTCCTGCTTGTGGTCAGGGTGTTGAGTCTTTGTCACATCTGATGTTTGATTGTCCCTCTACTTCTGCTCAGAGGGATACTATGCTTGATGAAATTCGGTCTGTTTTGCGTGAAGTTGCTGGCGGCGCTGAAAAATTGCGCAATGTGTTGTCGTTGACTGATGCATCCACCAAGTTGTTGCGTTTTGTTTCTGATGATATTTGGGGTAGTAGGGGGGTGTGCCGAGTGATATCTAGGAGCATTGCTGAGTATCTTGTCAAGCTTGGGATGTGCGTAATATTTGCAAACACAATGGAGCAGTGCTCCCTCTTTCTTCCGCTCCTGAGGGGCGCGGGGCCGATGGCGTTGATGCTATGGCTTGTGGGCATGATGATGATGATGATGATGATGATGATGATCATCATCATCATCATCATCATCATCATCATCATCATCATCATCATCATCATCATCATCATCATCATCATCATCATCATTTACAAATGCATTGCAAGCCTTCTGGGTCTAAGCTCACCTGAAGACATCAGCACTCAATTGATCTTCAAGGGTTGCAAACAATTCTAACAAGTTGTGGGTAGTATCAAGGCCACCAGGGCAGCACAGGTTGCCCTCCCTCCAGCTGGGGCGAGGTGGCTCTAGCCAGCCTGAGCCAGGTGGCATGTCAGGTTGTTGTTGTTGCCACAGTAGCTGTTGGGTGGTGTGGACTTACATGATGATGCCCTAACGTATCCTCAAGCCTCTGCTTCCCATCAAGTGCATGTACGCCATCTTCGACAGTGTAGACTGACGTAGACACGGCCAGCTGGACTTAAGCCATGTGCACCTTGCCACAGTGCTGGGGGGCATCCAGCATATTTCAAACCGGTGAACTTAAGCTTTTTACTATATTCAACCGCCTTTTTTGCATGTGAGAGGCGGTCAGTCGCTACGTTCTACCGCCTTACTCTCAAGCGTGGAAGGCACGTGCACGCTATTGCAACCTGGCTCGACATGAGCGATTTCCGAAGAGAGGCGCTGGTGCCAGTCAAGACCTACGCCAAAAATGTAATAGGCATATAATATTGCTAAAAAAACGCGGACAGCCTGTCACATTAGTTGAGTATTGAATATACCAAAAAGCTTAAGACACCCACAGCCTTATTGCTCGCACGTCAGCTAATGTACGCGTCTACATTAAGGTGTGTAACACACCTTCCAGCATGCAACATCCTGGAAGCATGTAACGCGGTAAATTTGTCCAGAGGTAGATCGAATCATATAAAAGGTGATCGCTAAAGCACAGGTCTACCTGATCCAAGCTTACGACTCTCAAACCATCTTACTTTACTCGTGTCTTCTTGCAACGTGTGATGCTCTTTGAGAGTGAAAGATTATATAGCTTTTCGATAGCTCTGGAGAGTACTGAAGCAGTTTCAAGCTGCCTGAAGTGTCGCGACAGACAGCTTTAGTGCAACGACAGCCTGTGCATCGATCGGTACGGCCTTGCTGCTTACACATGTATCGTCAGCATGCTCCCAATTTATACATCAACCAAATAATCGCACCTTGGAGGTGGTTGAGCCCGTCGAGACCCTTGCATGGCCGTCAGCCACTGCATGCTTTTTTGCCGCCCTGCCTGTACGTATACGCCGTTGAAAAGGCATGCATGTTGCACACAAGCCTTAATGCTGACAAACAAATTGTAGTCAAGAACTCATTTCTAAAAACTGCATCGTCACTTACACTAACCACATATCTTCTCTTTGCACTGCAGCCATGGCAGAAACATGTCCCAGTGAAGCCCAGCTAGAGCACAACCTGTCAGGTGAAGTGAGCCACCTGCTGCTCCTCGACAACCGCAGTGCTGAGCTAGCTTGGGCCCAATGGCAGGCGGTTGAACGCCTGGCTGAAGCTTTTGATCAACCGGCCTCAGGTGACCGGGGTTCCCTGCTCATAACACGGTCAGACAGCGACAAGCAGCAGGCCACGCTTGCAGATTTATGCGACTTCTGCGGCTGGCCAACGCCAAAGGACACGCGTGAAACCCTTCTGCTGAAGCTGCAGGAGGCAAAAGGGTGGGATGGGGTGTTTCTGCT
>CADDIJ020000470.1:0-15820 GCA_902809745.2 Tetradesmus lagerheimii | reverse complement strand
CTAGAGCGAGTCACTTGCCCCTCTTTCAGCTCACATATCATGAGAACCCGATAGCAAGCCACAAGATGCAACCAAAGTAAAACTCCAGAGGCATCTTGCAGCCCCTACCTCCCCATAAACCAACAAGTACATGCAGTGCAGCATGTGCGAAGTGCAGCACGAAAAGCGGCAGGGTGCTCAAAGCACAGGGCACAAAACGCACAGGGGAAGGCAGGCATGGTCCAAACAGCAAGCGGGATGCACAATGGTGCTGCTTACCATAGGTGCCGTCGAGAGAGGTCTGTTACAGGGGTGGGCAAGCTATCGCCCTAGAGCGAGTCACTTGCCCCTCGTTCAGCTCACATATCATGAGAACCCGATAGCAAGCCACAAGATGCAACCAAAGTAAAACTCCAGAGGCATCTTGCAGCCCCTACCTCCCCATAAACCAACGTTGAGAGAGGTCTGTTACAGGGGTGGGCAAGCTATCGCCCTAGAGCGAGTCACTTGCCCCTCTTTCAGCTCACATATCATGAGAACCCGATAGCAAGCCACAAGATGCAACCAAAGTAAAACTCCAGAGGCATCTTGCAGCCCCTACCTCCCCACAAACCAACAAGTACATGCAGTGCAGCATGTGCGAAGTGCAGCACGAAAAGCAGCAGGGTGCTCAAAGCACAGGGCACAAAACGTCGAGAGAGGTCTGTTACAGGGGTGGGCAAGCTATCGCCCTAGAGCGAGTCACTTGCCCCTCGTTCAGCTCACATATCATGAGAACCCGATAGCAAGACACAAGATGCAAACCAAAGTAAAACTCCAGAGGTATCTTGCAGCCCCCTACCTCCCATAACCAACGTCGAGAGGTCTGTTACAGGGGTGGGCAAGCTATCGCCCTAGAGCGAGTCACTTGCCCCTCTTTCAGCTCACATATCATGAGAACCCGATAGCAAGCCACAAGATGCAAACAAAGTAAAACTCCAGAGGCATCTTGCAGCCCCTACCTCCCCATAAAACTAACGTCGAGAGAGGTTCAGCTACAGGGTGGGCGTTATCGCCCTAGAGCGAGCTTCATCACTTGCCCTCTTCAGCCCGCTAATATCATGAGAACCCGATAGCAAGCCACAAGATGCAACCAAAGTAAAACTCCAGAGGCATCTTGCAGCCCCTACCTCCCCATAAACCAACAAGTACATGCAGTGCAGCATGTGCGAAGTGCAGCACGAAAAGCAGCAGGTTGCTCAAAGCACAGGTCACAAAACGTCGAGAGAGGTCTGTTACAGGGGTGGGCAAGCTATCGCCCTAGAGCGAGTCACTTGCCCCTCGTTCAGCTCACATATCATGAGAACCCGATAGCAAGCCACAAGATGCAACCAAAGTAAATCTCCAGAGGCATCTTGCAGCCCCTACCTCCCCATAAACGTCGAAGAAGAGGTCTGTTACAGGGGTGGGCAAGCTATCGCCTTAGAGCGAGTCACTTGCCCCTCTTTCAGCTCACATATCATGAGAACCCGATAGCAAGCCACAAGATGCAACCAAAGTAAAACTCCAGAGGCATCTTGCAGCCCCTACCTCCCCATAAACCAACGTCGAGAGAGGTCTGTTACAGGGGTGGGCAAGCTATCGCCCTAGAGCGAGTCACTTGCCCCTCTTTCAGCTCACATATCATGAGAACCCGATAGCAAGCCACAAGATGCAAACAAAGTAAAACTCCAGAGGCATCTTGCAGCCCCTACCTCCCCATAAACCAACAAGTACATGCAGTGCAGCATGTGCGAAGTGCAGCGCGAAAAGCAGCAGGGTGCTCAAAGCACAGGGCACAAAACGCACAGGGGAAGGCAGGCATGGTCCAAACAGCAAGCGGGATGCACAATGGTGCTGCTTACCATAGGTGTTTGGCATGATTGCACCAAGGCACCGCTGTACACACCAGACTGCAGCAAGCAGGAGCACGCGGGACCGACAGGAGACACTGCATGTGGCATGCTGTCACGCCTTGTCGGCGGATCCTTTGGCAACTAAGGTCTTCTATAGCGATTCGACGTAGGCCGTAGTTGTAAAGAAGGCTCAGTTAGTTACCAAGGGAAGGCTTCACACAATAGACGAGGCTACGAGGACTTGAAAGGTCTGATGGAAAGACTTCTTAAGTGAATACTTCTTGTTGAGTGAGGAGAGGCCCCCTCTATTTATAGCCTTGGCGAAAACCTACAACGCCTCCTCAACTGCCTACAATTGGAACATTCTGGACCAAGGAAGTTTCTAGACAATCCTAGAACATACTACTTCCGGAAACATCTACATCCTTCCGGAGACTTCTAGAACTTCGGGAACATCTGGAACCTTCTGGAAACATCCAGAAACTTCCGGTTCCTTCAACCTCACATCATGCCCCCTCCCCAAGGAGCAACGTCCTCGTTGCTTACCCATCAGCCACGTCGACGCACCTGCCTGCGTGTGCTGCGGGTAGCCACCTCCTGCTCTGGGGTCGCATGATGAGAGGCTTCATACTCATCTATTAAGCTCTGCTCAATGTTGCTTGCTGGCTCCCATGAATCATCCTCTGGGCCACAATTGAGCCAACGGACCAAGTACTTGATAATCCAGCGCCGGCCGTCTCGCTCACGCCGCTTATCAAGGAGCTTGTCTACCAGCCACTGGTCGTCATCAGGGTAGACGAGCACGGGTGCAGAGTGTCCTTTGTGGTCAGGGAACTGCGCATCTTCCTTCCATGGCCGGAGTAAGCTGATGTGGAATACAGGGTGAATCTTGAGAGAAGCAGGAAGCTTCAGCTTGTAGGCCACCGGATTGATGACCTTCTCCACCGTGAAGGGGCCAATGAAGCGAGCTGTGAGCTTCTTGCTCATCGTGGATGGTAAATTGAGGTTGATTGTGGACAGCTTCACCTTGTCTCCGACTTGGAACAGGTAGTGTTGTCGCTCCTTGTTGGCTGAGCGCGCTTGGCGCTCATGGGACTCCCGAAGCTTGGCCTTGGCATGCTCAATTGCGTCCGTCATTTCCTGAGCACGCATCTGCGCTGCTGGCACGATCACATCTGCCAAATCAATAGGTGAGGACACATCCTGACCATACGCCAAATAGAAAGGCGTGTAGCCCGTAGAAGGACTGACTGAATCATTGATAGCAAACTCCGCCAAATCTAGGTAATCGTCCCAATCATCCTGGCGAGGTGAAACAAAGTGGCGTAACAACTCTTCCAAGGTGCGGTTCGCACGCTCACTCTGGCCATCAGTCTGCGGGTGAAAAGCTGTAGAAAACCGCAGCTCAGTGCCAAGAGCTTTGAACAATGCCTGCCAAAAGCGGCTCAGAAACCGCCGATCCCTGTCAGAGATAATGACACGAGGCAAACCATGGTGCTTATACCATGTACGCACAAATACGTTGGCGATCGCCTCCGCTCCTGCAGTTTTAGTGGTGGGTGCAAAGTGGACCATCTTTGTCAGGCGATCCACAAAGGTCACCACCGCATCATGCCCCTCCTTGGTAACAGGCAGATCTGTGATCAAATCCATGGTAATCTGCTCCCATTTTGCCGTAGGCACAGGTAAAGGCTGCAGAAGACCAAGAGGTCGCTGCATCACAGGCTTGTTGCGCTGACATGAAGGACATGCCACAACATAAGAATAGACAGAACGGCTCATGTGCAGCCACCAAAATCTCCTGGCCACACGTTGCAGGGTCTTGGTGTGGCCAAGATGTCCTGCACTTGGACAGTCATGGCACTCGGCAATAATGCGCTTCCTGAGCTCGGGAATTGCTGGGATAGCCACGCGATCCTGGAAGTACCACATTGTGGGTTGTCAACCCATCATGCATCCACA
Organism: Tetradesmus lagerheimii; assembly: GCA_902809745.2. Lineage (NCBI taxonomy): Eukaryota > Viridiplantae > Chlorophyta > Chlorophyceae > Sphaeropleales > Scenedesmaceae > Tetradesmus > Tetradesmus lagerheimii. The sequence goes on along the minus strand of CADDIJ020000470.1, from coordinate 12,005 downwards.
GACCTGGCATCACGTCATCATAGTAGTGATCCTTCTCATATCCAGCCTGAATCTCCTCTTTCAAGTTGCTAGGCACAGATGCCGTAGCAAGCTCAATTGAGGCGAGATCCGGGCGCCGTGACAGAGGATCTGACAAATTCTTAGCTCCCTCCTTGTAAGCAATCTCCGTACCACTGTAGTACGACTCGATCCACTGACTCCACTTGGCCTGTCGTCGAGAAAGATCATGCTTCTTGTTGAACCAAGTATGGTTCAGGTGATCAGAGTTGACCTTGAAGGGAACTCCTTCCAGATAGCAACGCCACTGCTGTAGAGCGTAGTAGATTGCAAGCATCTCCCGATCTCCAGTGGGGTAGTTGCGCTCTGTTGGCGAGAGCTTCCGTGACAGATGAGCCACGGGTTGCAAGCCCTTACCCTGATTTTGAAGTAGTACCGCTCCAAGCGCAAACTTGGAGGCGTCGGTGTAGACCTCATAAGGCAAGCTCTGATCAGGCGTCACCAGCACAGGTGCCGACACCAATGCCTTCTTGAGCTCGTCGAAGGCCCGACCTTCTACATCATCCCGCCAGTGCCACTTGATGCTCTCCTTGGTGAGCTCCGTCAACGGGTACGCCTTTTGAGCATAGTGCTGAATGAAGCGCCGGTAGTAACCAGTCAAACCGAGAAAACCTCGCACTTCACGCACAGTGCCAGGTGTCGGCCACTCCGTAACCGCTGCCACCTTCTTGGGATCTGGCTTAATGCCGTCGGCACTGACGACATGTCCCAAGAAGTCGATTTCGCTGAGCCCAAATGCACATTTGTCAAGCCCCACATAAAGCTGATTCTCCCTGAAAACCGCGAGCACCTTAGCCACGTGCTCCAAATGCTCCTCAGGTGTCTTGGAAAAGATCAAGATGTCATCCAAGTATACCACCACGAACTTATCAAGATATGGCTGCAAAATCTTATTCATCAAATGCTGAAAAGTTGCGGGTGCGTTGGTCAACCCAAAAGGCATAACCTTCCACTCAAAGTGACCATAACGCGTCCGGAACGCGGTTTTTGGCACATCCTGCTCAGCAATGCGGATCTGCCAATAGCCACTCTGAAGATCAAGCTTGCTGAACATCGTCGCCCCATGAAGCTGATCCATCAGCTCGTCAATGCGAGGCAAAGGATAGCGGTTTTTCACCGTTATCTTGTTCAGCGCCCGATATTCAATGCACATACGAAGCTTACCATTCTTCTTAGGAACAAAAAGAATCGGTGCTCCATACGGCGACTTGGAAGGTTGGATGAACCCCATGTCAATCAGGTCCGTTAGCTGTCGCTTGACCTCCGCCAGCTCCAAAGGGCTCATGTGATAAATACGTAGGTAAGGGGGCTTGGCACCAGGCTCCAGCTCAATCTCATGTTCCACACCTCGGGATGGAGGTACACCTTTTGGCAGTTTGCCAAAGATGGCTGAGTACTTGTGAAGTACCCCCTTCATCCGTTCAACCCACTCGGGATCCCCCGAAGGGAGAGAGAGGTCATCTATCGCACGCATAGTTGGATCCTCCTCAACCTCCTTGAGGATGGCAAGGTAAGCAATTGCGCCCTTGCGTAACTCCCGCTTGAGTTGAAGTGCAGACAACAAACTGACACCGGGAGTTGTCCTCTCGATGTTAGAGGGTTGCTGCAAGGTGTATGTGACGTCCCTCTTTTCAATGGTGATGGTGTTAGACACCCAGTCGATGGCAGGGTTGGAGCAGTCAACCAAGGCTTGCCAAGGATGATGTCGTATGGTGCCAGCTGAGTGACGGTAAAAGGCCTCCGGTCCTTGAATTGTCCAATACGGAAACGTAGGTCAGGCACGACCGTCCCCGCATCTTGCAGTGAACCGTTGGCGAGCCTCACTTGACGTCGATGGAGCTTGAGAGTAGGCAATCGGAACTTCATCACCACCCTCGGATCGATGTAGTCCTCACTCGCACCTGAGTCTACTAGCACATCAAGCACCTCGCCGCGGCACTTGGCCTTCAGACGAATGAGCTCATGGCTAGCAGGCTCAAGACCACCTAGCTCCATGGCGGTGCACGAGTCTTCGGCCTCGGGTGCAGCGAGTGTCTCCTGCTCCTGCTTCGCCGGCAACTCCTCCTCCCATGGCCTTGGCTTCACTCCTGTGTTCACGGGCGGATCCCACAGGATGATCACCGGAGCTTCTCCTGATGTGCGCAGTGCTCTGCCGCCTGGGCTGCCCGATTGCGCGCACAAACGTCTTCAAAAGGGATTGGCTTGCGCACCTCCTTCTTGAAGCACTGGGGCTTCACGGGCGTGGGCTGAGGTTTGGTGAGGATGTTGTTGAGAATCTTCCGGATGCGCGGAGAGTAGGTTGAAGACTTAGGAACCTTCTTGGCTGGATGCTTCTTGATGTTAGTTGAAGGCTTAAGGCAATGGTAGTCGGTTTTGGCAGGAAGGTTCCGGATAGGAGTAGAAGTGACGAACTCCACGCCGTTGAGCTCAAAGGTTGTCCGGAACTTGGCGGCGCTTGGGTGCGAGGGAGGCTCCAGAAACTTCACCTTGGGTGCAGGCTTCTCCGGATTGTACTTGCCTGGCATATGCCGGAAGCTTGTAGAATCTCCAGGACTCCACGGTGTTCGTAGACAATCTCAGCTACCACTTGTCACGCCTTGACAGCGGGTCCTTTGGCAACTAAGGTCTTCTATAGCGATTCGACGTAGGCCGTAGTTGTATAGAAGGCTCAGTTAGTTTCCAAGGGAAGGCTTCACACATTAGACGAGGCTAGGAGGACTTGGGAGGTCTGATGGAAAGACTTCTTGAGTGAATACTTCTTGTTGAGTGAGGAGAGGCCCCCTCTATTTATAGCCTTGGCGAAAACCTACAACGCCTCCTCAACTGCCTACAATTGGAACATTCTGGACCAAGGAAGCTTCTAGACAATCCTAGAACATACTACTTCCGGAAACATCTACATCCTTCCGGAGACTTCTACAACTTCTGGAACATCTGGAACCTTCTGGAAACATCCAGAACCTTCTAGAACCTTCTAGAAACTTCCGCTTCCTTCAACCTTACAGTCCACCTCTTCTGGATCCGGCACTTTCACTGCAAAGCTGTCAGTGCGGCCGGACACCACAGGCACACAATTTTCAGGCAGCATTGGCATCAGTTTTTCCAAACTGAGCCAAGCGGCCCTCTTCACCGGGGCATCTTTCGGCTCCACGAACACGGCCACAGGTGGGCGCTTCAGCCAATGCACGTCGCCCTGACCTTTATCATGCTCACTCTCATGCAACAATATGCCTCTACCGATGGCCTCCCCGTTGTTGACATAGCCAATCACGGGGGCATCGTTATTGATGAACAAGTACTTGCAACCTGGGAAATAATACTGCACACCGGCAACCGTTTTGGTGTCTTCTGGCGTCAGCAACCCCACTGCATCGCACACCACCTTAGGGGCACCGTTGTATTTTCGGTTCTTGCCCCTCCCCGCCGGCATCTCGGTGCGGGTGTGCCAGCAAATTGGCCGCACACCGAGATGTCTGGCATGCATGCTGGCCAAAACCCAATTGAACCGCATTCGCACGGCGTTGTGCAGGCACACCACGCGGGGCACCCTGGGCGCCAACGCCGGCAAATCATCCACAACCTTGGCCTGCAGCCTATCACATAGTTGCTCAACCGCTGCGTAGTCGGCTTGCTGCTCGCCGATAAATAATCTAGTAGATTGAAATAAGTAATCGCCCGCTGCCTGAATGCGCTGCTGCTGCTGCAAATACACAACACGGTCAAAATGTTGGCGGTAAACGTTGATGCCAATGCGGTCTTGCAGCGACATGTTGCGGCCCTCCTCCGCGAACAGCGGATGGCTCCCCACAGGCTGGTGTTGGCACAAATCCCCGCACAGCACTACGTGCAGGTCGCCAAATATGGCATTCAACACATTCCGCCCCTTCCGCACCGATGCATCAATGGCATGCAGATGTCGGCCAGATATGAAACTGTACTCATCCAGAAAAATGAACCTCAGAGGGGGCTGGACCGTGGCAGAGCAATTGCCCGCATGGCCCTGCAAATTGAGGCTGAATGCTCTGTGGGTGGACTTGGCAGGATGCTGAGCGTTGGCGACCATCAACGCTGCACGCCAAGTGAAGGACGCGACCAAAAGTCTGTTGGATGCATCATGTTGGAATGCAAACCACTCAAATGCTTTGAGCACCTGGCTTTTGCCCGTGCCGGGCTCCCCAGTGAGCACCATGTGAATGGGCGGCACGGGCACGCACTGTATGTCATGCAGCAGTGCATCGGCCAGCTGAATGAAAGAGAAGGCTTGCTCAGGGGAAAGCGTGAACAAGCGCACAACGTCAACAGGTGAGGGGGGGTTGGGCAGCCTGACCGTTGGCGGTGGCCCATGGACTTTGGGGTCCAACGTGGTCGCCAACGCCGCCGCTGCCGTGCCAGCCGTGCCAGACACATACTCAATGCGGGCCCTCACACCTGCTGTTTGAGCCCCGCAGAGCTGCATGCCCCTAATATGCACCGTGCCAATGTTTTTGAGGTCATAAGGCACACCGCGAGCTTCGTCAGCTCGACGTTGTGCAGTGTCCTCATCCAATTGTGCCGTCTCCGCCTCCCCAAACATGGTTTTGATGGCCGGAGTGTCTAGATCTTGATTATGCCACTCCTCTACATGACACCGCTGATGAGTGGCTCCCGGTGGCGGGTCAAACCTGACCGGGGGACACTTTGACAATGCAGTATGCATAAACTGCCCGGCGCATTTGCCTGCGAAGGCACTTGGCCATATGCCGGTCCTCCTCTTGTGCAGAGGCTAAGCTGTCAATGTTGGCAACTATTTCCCGCCCCTTCGCATGCAGTTTAATGAAATATTTTGGCACCTCACGGCGCTCACTATCGAATTGCTGCTTCAACTTGAGCAGTACATTCTTCAACGGCAGGCCGGCCACAACGTCCCGGGCAGCTGCACCCATCGCATCAGGCGAGGCATACAAAACACCAAAATCTACGGCGTCGGAGCGCCATGCGTCAAAAATGTCCAGCAGACTGCACGCTAATTTGCGAACCAAGTCTTGCAACATGTCAGACATGAACAAGGACAACACAGTCAAAGCCAACAGCTCACGTTGAGAGTGCGGTGCATCGGCAGGAGGCGCAGCTGCAAAAGTGCTGATAGCCTGCGGCAGATGCCAGGTGGTGCGTATCACCGCCGCATGCCCCAACAGTGCCTGTGGGTGGTCCGGCTGGAATTCATATCGGTACCGCGCTTGAGGACCACCCCGGCGTGCAACTGCAGCATCATCCTGTGCACCGTCATCGGCACCATTGGCAGCACCGGCATCATCATCAGCATCAGCTTGTTCGGCTTGCTGACGACGGGTTGCCTCACGGCCGGTGACCTTTTCAAAATACATGATGTACAAATATGCTGGAATCATCCACAAGTATTCACTTCTATACTTGTAATCTGTGACAAGACTGACATACTCTACGTTGTCACCAAGATTGACCGGCTGTGCCATCTCTTTGTTGGACGCCGTGCGTAAAACAACATGAGGGGCCAACTCATCGCGCATCCTAGCAACAAATGAATTGGGGTAATATGCAGCTACTTTATGGGTGGAATAATTGTCTGTTTGCTTGAGCATGAACTGTGCAGCTAGCGTGGCAGGGAAAATGAAACTAACACTAATCATGTTGACCAGTTTGGTCACCAACTGTTTGCCTTCCAAAGCGGCATCGGTGGTGCACTCAAACCCGTCAACCCTCCTGCAGTTCATGACTTTCATCATGTACTTCTGGGTAAACTGCGTCTCCTCTGCATTCTTGGTCAAATATTTAGCAGAGTAATTGGCCGCTTGACATGCAAACAATTCTAATGACGGCGGATCTTTCAGCAGGTCCACAGCACCCGTGGCAGGGGCACCCCTGGCAGCTGCAGCCTCAGCGGCAGCGCTGGTGCCGGCGCCACCAGCGCTGATGCCATCGCCACCTGATTTCGGGACGCTGGCACCACCAGATTCTGGGGTGCTGTCAGCACTGCCAGGAATCAGGCCATCGGCGCGTGCTTCACGCATGCGCTCCGCTTCCCAGCGGCTACCATCAGAACACAACGCTATCATGTGATTGCAAGGTGCCGCCAGCAACAAGGCCGGCACAAAAGGCACCAACATGCCATGGTCACAGCGCGACAACATCAACCCCCCCTGCAAAATGTGCAAGAACGCGCGGGCTACACGCGAGTACACCATAGCACAATCATTATTGTCCCCCCGCCGGAAACCCTTGCGGCAGCGGGAGGCATGCTCATGCTTCTGGTTGCTAGCAACACACCTAGCAATACACTCACACGCAAGTGCATGAATCTGAGCTCTCACCTCCCGGTTGCCGGACATGTACTGAGCGTACCATCTCAACACCGGGAACTTGTGGGCCGCAGACAAAGCACCGTCAACATCCCGCATATCGGCAGCCAGTCGAGCATTCCCAGCTCCACTGGCCCAGCTCCCCGACCCCCTCACATGCCACCCGTCTTCAAGATGCTTGCAGGCTGTAGCGGAAATGCATTTCTCCAGCTGCCCGGCGTCGTCACGCTGCCATGCCAGCAGACGCCGGGGCTGGAAGCGAGGCTGTGTAATTAGTATGTGATCATGCAAAGCCCCACGCTTGGAATTTTCTACCCTGTCGCACCCGGCCACTACAGGGCCGAACACACAACCGCTGTTGGCCTGCTGCGGTGCCCCCATGGGCCAACCAAACAGCACCTCCCACACCGTTTTTCTATAAGTTTGGAAAAACTGTGCACAGGCCACCGGGTTATTGGCAACGGCCCGCCATCTATCCACCATGGCGGGCAACGCCACCGGCGCTCCAAATGCGTCATCCGTCTTATACTCAACGTCAAAACCTCACAACTTCAACGCCCAGGGGCTGTGAAGCTCACTGGGATTGACCGTTGGAAATGCAGTGAAAGGCCCATAACGATGCCACAATGCAATATTCTGGCTGCGCAAACTACGGTAATAAGCAGGCGTGCCTTCAATGCGGGAGCTGACGCGCCTCAAAGTGCGCACCAACTCTCGAACTTGAGGCGACGCATCGTCCATTTGCTGCGCAGCCCGGGCGTGGCCCTTGCCAAAAAAAAACTTCAAAGCCAGCTCAATTTCACCTGCAGCCTGGCGAACACCTGAGGCTACGCCTGCATGGCAAACCGGGCCTGACTGATGGCTGCATGGCGCTGCTTCACATTGAACATGTCTAACACTAGCATTGGATGCTCCCCGCTTTCTTTCCGGGGCGCCGTATTCAACACATACGGTGCCCAGGTCTCGAAAGAGGTGCCTTTCGGCCACCCTCCCTCCCCCATGCAGAACCTACCAGGATGCGACAGTATCCAGTACCTAAAATCAAAATCCCCAATGCCACCGTCGCCAACGCTGCCGGCACACACACCTATCCTACCCTGTGCGTCCCTTCCCTGCAGGAGGTCTCCAAATCCAGGTGCTCCGCTCTGCTCGACAGCAGCACTGGTGCCGGCCCCATCATCACCACCCGCAGTACCCTGACCCACACCCGGTGTGAGTCCTTCACCCTCGACGCCACGTGCTTCTGCAGCACGATCATCGGCAAATTCTGACAGCCCACGAGGCAGCTGAGCATGCAACAGCGGGTCTGTACTGTCAACTAAAATGTCAATATCGTCCAGTCCAGCCATCACGCCACCGTCAACGCCTAGGGTCAACTAGTGGTGTCTGATGGCAGCACACATATGCTCATGCAACTGAATGTGGCAAACGGCATCTTGCTCCCGTGAGCAAGTCAACATATGGACATTGAACTCTGCTAAATTGGTGACGACAACGTCACAGGCTGGCAACAAGTCAACCTGTGTGACGGGATCAATGCGTGCAGGCAAACTCAACTTTATTGGGTAACACTCCAAGAAGCGGTCTACATCAGACTGCGGGAACTGTTGATATGCGTACATGCTGCCTCTGTCACACGTGAAGTGATCCAACACAGGCATTGTTGGTTGAGGACGGTCACTTGCCTCCGGGACGTCGGGCCGTGCATTGGCATAACCAGCACGAACACCGGCCTGGAACCTCAAGGCAGCGTCCACGTCGGATTCATTGTCCACAACACGCACGCTGTCCTGCAAAGCAACAGGCACCTCAACATCCATCATCGTACTGTACTTCAACAATGCATCGTGCGAGCAAGAAATGCTATGCACAAGATCAGCAAAGCTGCTGTTCTCCTGGTACATTCGCATCAGATGAGGCACCCACGCTGCCACGACCCGCGGCCTGATTTGCAGGCACCGGATTTTGGCAGCCATGCGGCGAGCTTCTGCAGCATCGCGCGCTGGATACAACAAAAAACGTTGATGTACTCAGCCAATGCAGCAGGATCTAATGGCGTGAGCATGTCTTGCCATTCCTTCAAAGGCGGATTGGGCACAGCAAAGATGTGTCCCCTCAGGAACGGCACGAATGTCTCCCGGGAGCGCCAAGTTTGTGCCCCACCGGACGTGCAACGCAAGTGTACCTAATGTGATTTGCTCCGGTGCGAGTAGACTTAGAGATGCTATCGAAGGCTCAGGAAAGGCTTGTTACCAAAGGTCTCCGACTAGCCTGCTTATATACCCTTTCCTATGGGTAGGATGAGCATAAGCTCGGCTTATGCAATGATCCGGAAGTAGCATAACCCCGGGTCGGAAACTGCTGATTAGCATACTCATTAGCTGAGTATGCTTGATACTATATCGAACACATAGAAACATTCTATATCATACACATAACACTGTGTATGGTTCGGAACCAGAGAAGCATGCAGTCGCTCAGAGAGCAACTGCAGTAGCTGACCTAATCGGTCAAGGTGTGTGTCATCCAGACCACACACACAGCGTCAAACCACAACACTCCCTCTGTGGTCTTGTGATACATAGCTTGACCACAACATACTCAAAGCTGCTGATAAGTTGTGCTGCACAACACCGTGTGCTGCAAGGCAACTCCCTCATATCCCTAGTGTACAAAACACATACTCCCTCAAACCTCTGAACTGAACTCCCTCACAGAGTAGGTCCCCCCTACTCTCTAGCAGACGCCCATCTTCGCGTTGCACATCTTGAATTGCGGTGCGGGCAGTGCCTTGGTCATGGTGTCTGCCACCATCTCGTTGGTGGGGATGTAGCTGAGCGTGACGTCGCCCAGCAGCACGCGCTCACGTGTGAAGTGGTAGGCCACATCTACGTGCTTGGCACGGCTGCTGACAACTGGGTTGTTAGCCAGCGCCAGCGCTGACTGGTTGTCGCCCTTGATCATCACCGTTGTCTCGTTGCCTCCCATGTGGTTCAGCAGGGAGCGCAGCCAGATTGCCTCCTTGACTGCTGCTGCTGATGCCATGTACTCTGCCTCTGTGGTGGAGGTGGCTACTGTTGCCTGGCGCTTGCTGGACCATGAGATGGCTCCGTTCGCCAGCACGAAGGTGTAGCCAGCTGTGGAGCGCCGTGTGTCTGTGTCTCCAGCAAAGTCTGAGTCTGTGTAGCCGATTAGGTTGGTGTTGCCGTTGCTGCTGTAGAACAGTCCCATTGTGCGAGTGCCGCTGAGGTAGCGCAGCACGCCCTTGGCTGCTTGCCAGTGGCTCTCCTTGGGGTTGCTCATGAAGCGGGCTAGTAGTCCCACTGCATATGCGATGTCTGGCCGTGTGCAGTTGGCCAGGTGCATGAGGGTGCCTACCACAGTGCTGTATGGGTAGGTCTTGGTGTCTAGCACAGGGCTGTCCTCCTCTTTGGTGAGCTTGATGCCGGGGCTCATGGGTACCATCCTGCCGTTGCTTGCCTCCATGCCGTACTTGGTCACTAGGTCGTTGATCAGGCGCTCCTGTCCGAGCTTGATGCCAGTTGGGAAGCGCTTGATGCTGATGCCGAGGAACAGCTCAGCCTCACCGAGGTCGCGAAGCTTGTACTTCTCCTGCATGTAGGCCTTGAGTGCGTCGATTGTCTCCTGGCTCTTGCTTGCGACGGCCACGTCATCCACGTAGATCAGCAGGTACGTCTCTGGATGGTGTACTGTGCCAGTGTACCTGTAAAGGCAGGGGTCTGCTGCTGCGGGTTCAAAGCTCATCTCCTGGATGACTTCGCTGATGTCAAGGTGCCACACTTGGGGTGCCTGCTTGAGTCCGTAGATGGACTTCTTGAGCTTGCAGGCCATGCCAGACTCGCCCTCGTGGTAGCCCTCTGGTTGGTCCATCCAGATCTCCTCCTTCAGCTTGCCATACAGGAAGGCGTTGCTGATGTCAATGTTGTGCACGATCAGGCCCTCCGTTGCTGCTTTGGCCATGAGTGTCCTGAAGGAAGTGTACTTGCCCACGGGTGCGAACACCTCGTTGTAGTCAACTCCCTCTATCTGCTGGAAGCCCTTGGCCACTAAGCGGGCCTTGTGTCGCTCAATCTCGCCGTCGCCCAGGCGCTTGACCTTGTATACGAACTTGTAGCCCACAGTCTGGGTGCCAGGTGGCGGGAAGGCGATCTCCCAGGTGTCGCGCTCGCGCAGGGAAGCAATCTCCGAGTCCATTGCTTCAATCCAGAACTCCTTCTGCGGGCTATTGTTTGCCTCGTGGTAGGTCTTAGGCTCTGACAGGTCCAGTGTGGTCAGCAGCGCGTTGCCGGTCTGGCGGGCACCCACGTATGTTGTACGCAGGGCCGGCTGGGGCTTGCGGAGCTGCTGCTGCTGCTGCGGGGCCCTGTGGGGTTGTTGGAGCTGTTGCTGAGCTTGGGGGTCCGATGTCCAGTGTGGCTGCAATATTGTCGAGGTAGCTGATCGTAATGGCGCCGCTTGGTAGGAAGCCATAGTTCAGCTGGAACACGTTCTTCTGCTTGGCTGGGAATGTCTTTTCATCAAAGCGGACTGATGTGCGCTCGATGATGGTGCCCTTTGTGGTGAGCAGTCTGTAGCCTTGGCCTTGAGGAGCGTAGCCAAGCATGATGCCGCGCTCTGCTGGGGTGTCGAACTTGGTCTTGCGGAGGAGCTTGGGCATGCTTGCGTAGGCTAGGCAGCCGAACGGGACCAGGTTGGAGATGTCTGGGGTCTTGTTGAACAGCGCCTCGAAGGGTACCTTGTCCTTGCCAGCCACTGGCGAACGGCTGCGCAGGAAGTTGGCACACACGATGGCCTCCCCCCAATGCCTGAGCTCGAGGCCAGAGGAGTCGAGCATAGGGATTGCCTTGTCGAGTAAGGTGCGGTTCAACCTTTCTGCTGAACCGTTCTGCTCAGGGGTGTAGGGCATGCTGGGCTGGTGGACGATGCCTTTGTCAGCTAGGAACGTTGACAGCTCACTGTTCTTGTACTCGCGTTCGTTGTCACTGCGTAAGCCCTTGACCTTGCTGCTGGTCTGCGTCTCGAAGAACGCGATGCCCTGCTTGACGAAGCTTGTAACCTGGTCCTAGGACTGCAGGGGCTGCACCAGGGGGAAGCTGGTGTAGTCATCTTGCAGGGTGGCAAAGTAGCGGGACTTGCCAGTTGTCTCCATGTTGAAGGGGCCGCAGAGGTCTGAGTGCAGCAGCTCCAGTGGGGCAGATGTCTTGTTCTCTGATATCTTGAAGGGACCGCAGGTGTGCTTGCCTGCTGCACAAGCATCGCACACTTCCTCTGCTGCTGCTGCTCTGATCTCTTCAGGGGTCAGGTTGAACCCCTTCACGATGCCTTTGCTGGCCAGCTGGATCATGCTCTCTACTCCCAGGTGGCCTAGCCGCTCGTGCCAGGTCTTGTACGTCACCTTGGGAGCTGCAATGAATGTGACGCCCTTAGGGATGTAGCGCTTGGCCTTGAAGAAGGGGATCCCAGTCTCCGGATGGCTCTTCAGGGACACGATCTTGTCATAGTCGTGCCATATCTCCAGGTTGCCAGTTGTGGGATCTGTCATGATGTAGCCTCCTGCCTGCTTCACTGCGTTGTATGACAGCAGGTTGGCTGTGAGGCCTGGTACGTAGCGCA
>CADDIJ020000469.1:0-14333 GCA_902809745.2 Tetradesmus lagerheimii | reverse complement strand
GCCTGCAGCAGCCGGGCTGTAGGTGGCTGCTGCGGATGGGGTTGCAGCAGTGTCCTGCTGCACTGGCTGCTCGGCAGCTGCAGCTGCTGCGACTACAGGCACTGACAGATCAGCAGGGGCCAGCTGAGGGCCACTGCTGCTGCTGCTGCTGCAGATGAACTCACATGGCGGCTCGGTGCACAGCTGCCCTGCTGCGCCAATGAATGCAGCGGGTGTACTGTGCCTGCCAGTTAATCCTGGCGGTGTGATCTGAGCACCCGCCGCGTTGAAATCGCCTGAGGGCGCGCCGTTGCTGGGCCGTGGGTGGCTAACCTGCACCGGGATGCCGTTGAGCAGGGAGAGGTCCCTGCTGGGGGCGCCTGGGTACCAGACCAGGTGCTGGTAAGCGGGGTTAACATGGCCAAAGTGCGGCTTGAGTTTCTCTGTGTCCAGGATGAGGTTGTACATCCCGTTGGCATCGCCCTGGATGACGCTGAGGCCGCGCGGCAGCTCCAGCTCCAGTGGCCGCTTGGTGTGCGGCCCCAGAACTAGCTTCACGCTGCCCATGGTGCGCCCAATGATGCAGGGACGCACCTGGCCGTCAATTTGCTTCAGGGCCGGCTGCACATCCAGCGTATACTGGATGCTATGCAGGTCGCAAAACTGCTGCGTGATCAGGGCAATGTTGCAGCCGTCATCAACGGCCACGTTGCGGATGGCCACCTCGCGACTGCCGAAGATCAGCTTGAGGTAACCGGGCTCTCCAGGCAGGGGATCCCTGATCTTGTGAAGGCAGCGGCGGGCGCTGCAGTAGTGCTCGTAGTCCAGCTCCTTGATAGGGAAGAGGAGCCGTGGTGCGCGTGCAGCAAACAGCCAGCTGATCTGGTCGCCGCTGCTGTTGCTGCAGCTGCTGCTGTTGCTGCTGCGGCCACCGGCAGGAGCGCTTACTGCTGGCTGCACTGACAGACTGCTACTGCGGGAGACTGCTGCTGCCGCTGCGGTGGCCTGCTCTGCGGCTGCCGCTGCCTGCCTGACCTGCACCAGCAAGGGCAGCAGCTCCTCCTGCATGGCCTTCGTCATGACTCCTGTCACACGTGCTGACAATGCCTGCACAAACTCCTCCAGAATGTCTAAGCTGATGCTGCCCTCTGGGAAGTCCAGCTTGGCTGCTGCTGGCTGAAGCACCGTTCCTCGCCTGCCGCCTGCTGCGGTGTTGGGATCAGCAGGCACGACCTTCTCCCCAGGTGTGAAGGGCTTGAGGTCGGAGGGCTTCAGTCTTGTATTGCTGCGGGTCTGGGCTCCCGCTGCGGCTGTGCTGCTGGTGTTGCTGGTAGCCTTTGCTGCACAATCCTCAGCAAGCTGTGAGATCAGCTCCTGAAAGGTGGGGCCCCTTGCCGGCATGCAACGTGCTGATGTGCTGAAGGACTGCTGCGCTGCTGCTGCAGTGCTGCTGCTGCTGGCTGCCTGCACCATGCCCGCCATGCCTGAGTAAGCACCAGGCGGGCAGCGTGCGGAGCTGCAGCTGCTGTGTGAGTAGGCTGCACGCACGCAGCCCTCCATGCTCACTGATGCTCGGGGCGGAATGCCAGCAGCGTGGTGGCCGCTGCTGAGGGACCAGCCGATGGGCACGCCGTTGCAGGCCCAGTGCTGGTCATCCACAATGCAGAGCGCGCCTGAGTAGTGCTGGTTGCCGTACCAGCCACCTCCTGCAGGAGTGTTGTAGGACTGCTGCAGTGGTGGGGTGTTCGTAACGTTACCTGGGGCTGGGTGCCCCAGGTATGGCAGCGTGGTGCTGCCAGTAGAAGACATGGCAGGGCCTGCTGTGCTGCGCATGCCCATGCTGAAGCTGCTGCCCACCATGCTGTATGGCGTATCTGGGCGCTGCTCCCATGGCAGTGTCGGTGCACTGGGCTGCTGGGGCTGCTCGTAGTACTGCTGCTGCATGCCCGCAGCTGCGTTGAACGGCTGCTGGGCAGGTTGCTGTCGTGCCTGCTGCTCCAGCTGCTGCAGGATCTGTTGTGAAAGCCTGCCCTGGTTGCGCAGCTGCTGCATGACATTCATGCATTTGTCCAGCCTGCATTGGAGCTTCAGCTCCAAGCAGCGCTGCACATACCTGAGCACGCCCTCTGTCGCCGTGTCAGCGCTTGGGCCCCAGTTGCGCGGTGCGATGCTGGGGTTGTCACAGTAACAGGAGGTGCCGGGAGGGTGGCCCCACTGGTAGCCGCACAGGTCGCAAGGCGGCCGCGACTGCCGGCCACCGCTCGAGCTGAAGCGGTTGGGAGGAGGTGCCATGGAGCGCGGCACCTGGTTTGGCAGGCCTGCCTGGCCTGCTGCTGCCAGCAGGCTGATCTGCTGCTGCCAGCAGGCTGATCTGCTGCTGCAGAGGTTTCAGCATCTCAGCCAGCTGCTGCTGAGTAACGCTGCCGCTGCTGCTGCTGGCAGGAGGGGAGAGCTGCTGTGCTGCAAAGCCCTGCAGCAGCTGTGCCAGCTGCTGCTGCTGTGACTGCTGAGCCTGCTGCATGACTGTTCACTGAGGGAACCAGTGAACGATGGGAACTGTCCTCTTCTGCTGCGATGGCTCATGCAGCCGAAAAGGACAGCTCACAACAGCTTGCAGCGAACAACCCGCAGGGTGCGGGCTGCGTTAGATCTTAGGGTGATCTGCTGCTGCTGCTGCACTGGCAGCAGCAAGTTCCTCTTAGTGCGGCAGCTGCTTTGGCTGCTGCGTACTACTGCTTGCTAAGTTATTTCTGATGCCAACTGTGCTGCATGAGGGCCGTCCTGGTGCTGCACACAACTTGGTAACTACTGCTCGCCAGATGACGAACTTCTGGCGCTGCTGTGATAGGCCGTCGCGGCCTCAGCAAACCCGCAAATTGGGGTCTCTGGGATAGTGTCGTCCTGCTTCCGCCGTTGGCGGGCTCACAGAACTAAGCTGTCGGGCGGGGAGTGCTCGCTGAGCGTCTCACCCTGGTTGGTCCAGCCCCACGTTGTGGGGCTCCAGTAGTCGCTATTAGGTCCTTTAATTAGGGTTGTTGATGTTCCTGCTGCCCTAACTGGGTTCACTACGTCTGGGCACACGTCGATTGGACAGTCTGCCAATCGAGAGCCTGAGATTCTGTAAGTTACAGCACACAATACTGCCTAATAATCATGCACTCAAGCCCCAGTGATCCCAGAGACACTGGGATCAGGCCACGATGCGCCGTGTGGGCGCCACACTCGTGGAAACAGACGGCCACTGGAAGTGACACAATAACAGACTCACAGTCGTAGCCACATTGCGGTCAGTCTGCATACAACTCAAACAAATATATCTATTCAAGCAAGTTCTGGCTGCTCACGCAACGAAACACTGGTCAAAACACCAGGTCAATCAGATCTTTCTGGTGAATCTGCTGACTGCATGCCAGCCGGATGCAATCGGCTGGCGAGCCTATCGAACACGACAGCCCTGCTGTGAAACCGGGATGCAAGCAAACCAAAGCAGCAGCACTGGCAGCTGTGCCTTGCTGTGCCTGCCACATACAGCAGGTTGATATGCCAGCATGACTGTCTGCTTGCAAGCTGTGTTGATTTGTTCCAAAATCCAGATGCTACATTTGTACCATACCCAGCTGACACCCGCCGAGTGTTGCGGAGGATAATGGAGTGACCCGCAACTGGGCTGTCGTAACCATCTGGTAATCCCTTCATTCGCCCATTCCATTTTCAGATATCCATGTTTGTGTGTAGTGGGTCCCGCGAATAGCTATAGGGGAGTGCTGGAGCCGGCCACGCGCAGCAAGGGCCAGTGGAGAGGCTGGTGGTATGGAGAACTAGTCTCAACCTTATTCTTGACTGAGGCAGCAGGGTAACTTTGTGATGGGTTCAAATGATGGACGGCAAGGGGTTGGCGGGGGTCACGGAGCATAGCCGATCGCGGGATGTTATGTTCCGGCCCTGCCTGCTGCTCTCCGCACATCCACTCCCTAAGAGCGTAGAGGCTTGGAAACTGTCATCAGAGTCCACAAGCAAGCTGCACGACTAATCCGGTGACATTGTCCTGGAAGTAACACAAACTTGTCCTGGGAGTAACAAGAAAATTGTCCTGGGAGTGACACTTGTCCTGAGAGAGCCTATATAGCGCCAATCAGCTTCTAAGCTTTGCATTGACCGACTCACAGTGTGTTATTCTCTCGCAGTATTACTACGGGTTACAGCGCACATAAAGTGCCTGCTGTTGCTTTCTTGCGCTGCAGCACAACGTGTTCCGGAGCAGCCAACTATCGCAGACAGTCTACAACACACCTGGAATGATGAGGCGTGCTCCATCAGGTACGCGCGCCGCTGGTGACGTATCCCCATGAAGTTGATGGGAAAGTTGCAAATCCCGGACGATTGTCCACGTGCAGCCGGCCCTGCTGCGCGTCAACGCCAATCCCCGTGTATGCACGCAGCGGTTGTAGCAGCCACGAATTTCGCCGTACGCGTCCTACATACTATGTGACCCTTAGCTCACAGCTCCTTGACTCCTTGCACTCCTTGCCTGCAGGCATGCTGCTGCTGGCAGCAGTGCTGCTGCTTGCAGGAAACAGCTGCACGGCGCAGCTCATGGTCACATCAGCACTCACATCCAGCCAAGCTGCAGCATTGATGCGTCTCCCCCCTGCGGAGCGCGCAGCAGCCATGAAGAAGCTTCAGCAGGACCCCGACTTTTCGCACTTGACTAGCATGGATGTTGCTGCCGCAACATCAGCTGATGATGACGAGGATGTACTGCCAGCATCACTTGCAGGTGATGACGGGTGGCGAACACCCAAGAGCCAGGCGTGCATGCACTTTCATGCACACACTGGTCAGACCACCCCACGGCCAGCCGCAATCAGTCTGGCTTCGCCAAGTATCCAAAGTGCATGCATGAAGTTGATGTATCGTCAGCATTGACCAGCTGGTGGCACAAGCATACTCATATGTATCTGGCTGCATGAGGTTCTGGTGCATGGGGTTCTACTGTGTAACAGGCACAATCTGCATGCCATGATGTTTGAAACCACATGCCAATTGGCTTGCAAGCTCTGGCCAGTTTCCGGCACATAAGCCGCTTGTGTCATGAGTCATGCATGAGTCATGCATGCTCTGTTTCTGCTGCTGCTGACACTGCTGCTTGCTGCTGCTGCTGCTGCTGCTGCTTGTCCTGTCTTGCAGGCCCTGCACTGAGTGCGGCAGGCCCCTGCCCTGTCGGTCGCCACAAATGTGGGGCGAGATGTGTCAACAGCACAAGCGTCAACACATGCGGCATTCGTTGCACGCCGTGTCCTACTCCCGGGGAGAATGGATTTGCCAGGTGATGCCGTGCGCGCACTGAAACAGCAGGATGATCTTTTAAAGGATGGGTGCTGCTTGAACTTCAACCGAGAGTACCTTCCTTGCTGCCTCAGCATGTTTTGAAAAGGATTTTCTTGAATCTGGTCAATACTGCCATTAAAACAGTCACGAGCAGCACATGTTGTTGATCTACACCTTTCAGCAGTCACAGCATGCCATGCCTTTTGACGGAAGTGTTGTATCCGTTTTGAAAACCACCATCACATGTTGTACGCGCCATGCCATAGTACGTTACCAGCTGGGCTGCAGCCTGCGCTGTTGTGAATGAAGTGAGGCAGTCCGCGTGACGTTTGTGACAGGGCCCCATCTGATGGCAGGCTGACATGCACGAACTACAGCGACATGACACTGTGACACCTTGGTCAAATGTGACTTCATACAACAGCATGCTGCACTGTTGGTGACTCTGCGACACCTGCTACTTGTTCTGACTAATCACCCCTGCTGTTCACCACCTCAGGTGTATGTAACATAAGGCTGACCTTGCGCTTGCTGCCATCCTCGCATGCAGGTGCCAGAGTGCCAAATGCCGCATGTTCTGCAAGAAAGGCTTCAAGCTCAATGCAGCACCTGTCGAGGGCAAGTTTGTTTGTAGCCCAGTCACCAACCCAAGCCCCAGCCCCAGCCCTGCCCCTTGCCAGCCGCAGCAGGGCTTAGTCAATGGCAGCTGCAGCAACTGCACCGAAGGTGAGGCTGAACGGTGCAGCTGCTGCTGCTGCCTACAGGCACAACCAATGCATGCCAACAGGTCTGTGAGGCCACCTTGTGATATGTTGCTACCGCACTTCCTCTTGTGTACCTCCAAGTGGCGAGTTATCGCCAGCCTGGCTGAGCCTGCGACTGCAGTTATCAGCACCCAAACTTGCATTGCTGTGGCTGCTCAGTCACTCAATTAAAGGCAAGAGCTGACACCTGGCGTGTGCGTCTCTTTCAAGCGAACGTGTTGGCTTGCTTTCATGCCTGCTGTCATGCTGCTGCCGATGCTGCACTGCTGCAGGCTACCCAGGTGACGGCTTCACCTGCCCTACCCCACCTTGCAACAGTGATTTGGGTGCAGCAGAAACAGAAGACGGCTGCAGGTCGTGCCTATTCAGCAGCAACGGGTGCGTGGTGGCTGCCAGCTGACGCAAATGTGTGTTGTACCTGCGTGCTGCTGTCAGGGCTTATTTGCAATACGTGAAGGTGTGCCAGCACTGAGCAGCAGCAGCAGCAGCAGCAGGAGCAGCAGTAGGATTGACCACGTGTGACTTGAGGCCTAAGGGGCCTAGTTTGTGCAGCGCCTTTGAACAGAATTTCAAAGATGTTGCATCAAGGTGCAGATCCTGCTGCAGCGCACGGATTTCATGCAGACTTTGGCGACTGCCATTGCTCCTGCTCAGCAGTGCTGTTGCTGTTGCTGATGCTGCTGTTGCTGCTGCTGTCGCTAGGTGGAAGTGCTTGGGAGAAGACTGCCCCGGAGGTTACACGCTCACATCATCAGGCACATGCAAGGCTTGTGCACCCGGCACCATCAACCCCTCCGGCAATGGCACCACCTGCACCCCCTGCGAGCCTGGCTCCTTTCAGCCCTTCTCTGGACAGAGTGTATGCAGGACGCCCAACAGTCCTGACGCGAGCATTAGCATATACAACGATTTTTGGATCCTCTTATTACAGGACGAGACCAGCGGCAAGACATGTCCTCAGCCCGGCAGCACGTCGTGTAAGGTCCCATGGTGAGTGGCCATACTAGACGCGCATGTGTGTGCAACCCTGGCCCCACATTTGTTGCCTGCACTGGCAACGGTTGCCAGCACTGAGAAAACATCACCTGAATGCACTAGTGAAAGCATGGTGAAAACTTGTCACCTGCGTCAGGAAACCGCTGGTAAAACAGGGGGTGGGGGGCACAGTGTCATGATCCATATATAAATTCTTGCTCAACCAGCACACCACGCTGTTCACCGCACCTCCTGCAGCCCCAATCCCGCACAAGCCTCCCGCAACGGCATCAACTGCACGGACTGCGTGAACGTCCCCGGCTATGGACTGAGGAATGGCAAGTGTCTGCCGTGCGGGCGTGGCGCGTATGCCACGGACAAAATGGCGACGTGCAGGAAGTGGTGAGTTCTATATTGGTGATTTCATATGCCACACATTAACATACCTTTAAATCTTGAAACCAGGTTGAAAGACTGGTGTTGTGAGGCTGGTGTTTGCAAAACACTGGCATTGTTGAGGGAGGTTTCTGTACATTTACTTGATACATACATATATTTGATATTTGAAATCGATATATTTGCATCGATTTATTTGTATTGAGAGAAACGGGCCCTGCGCAGCATTGCTGCAACAGCTTGCCAATGTCGAGTGTCACAGTGTACACCGATACATGTATCGGTGCGGCACATCCAAGCACTGATCTGCATTGCACATGCTGCATTATCTGATCAGGGAAGAGAGCCAATACAGGGTATTGTGCGCTATCACTATTATCACATGAATGCGCGGAGCATCATGTTCTCACCGAATGTACATACGTACATGTCAGAATGCGCAGCAGCACTGGAGGCAATCAGCAATCCTCAGCCCCGTTGGTGTAATACTGTTCCAACAATAGTGCTCAGTTGCACACGATTGTACGAGACTGTGCACAACTGTACTTTTGTCATTGACACATATTCCAAATGATTGCTTGCCGCGCTGTGCTGCAGCCCGGCTGGCACAAGCTCCAACCAGTACCAAAATGGCAGAGGGGCCGTAACACCTCAGGAGGGACGTCTCCTGCACTGGCTGTGCCCAACATGTGGACCACACTACAGCACAACCCCTGAAGTTTTTCACATTTTTGGTGATGTAAGCTATGTATATGGCGGAGGTTACAGCACTGAGGCAGGTGCTGCGGAATGCACGCCCTGCAACTCAACCCTGGCAGCCAACGCCACCAACTACTCTTGGAAGGGCCTCGCATGCAATGCGACGTGAGTTGGCTGCAGCTGCAGCATGATTATTTGTTGCGCCCTACGCAGCTGTTTCTGTTTGTGCCAGCTCACAGCACAGTTTGACAGACAGGCTGGCCCCTTGTGTAACGTGCCGAAAGTGACATGAACACCAATGTGACTTGCTGCTCAACATCAAGGCTACTACTGCCATGGCACACTTGATGCTATACGTACATGTACCACTGTACAGCAGCTGCAACGGCCAGGTGATGCTGAATGGGGCCCATCATGCGGCAAGGCTTGCCTCTTGGCTGCCAGCAGTGCTGCTAATACTGCTGCTGCTGCTGCTGCCGCTGCTGTTGCTGCTTCTACTTTCAAAATTGAACTGTGCGCAGGTGTAACGACATACCTGGATGGGGGCAGGGCTACAAGACTTTCTTGAATCAACCGTATGGCGACTTGATTTGCCGGCCATGTCCTGTGAGGACTTTTTCAACCCCTGGAGATGGTGATGCCGTTTGCGCCAACTGCACAATCCTGGAATCAGAGCCTGTTCTACCGGGCAGCACAGCATGCAACAATGCATCCATCACTGGCAAATGGTAAGCCTTCAAGTTGTATATCCTGCCAGGTGGCACCTTGCTGAGCTGCTGCGATGCATGCTGTGCAGCCAACAGCATGCAGGCTGGATGAGACGGTGTCTAAAAACTGCTGCCCTTTGCAGCATAGAAAGCAGAGTCTGCAGATCTCAAAACTGGTGTCGATAACCCAGATTACAGTCACATATCAGACTGTCTCGTGGCTGCCTGGTGGTGCATGCTCACTGTGCCGCAAAGTCGTGCCACAGTTCCAAAAAGGGCCTAGACTGATGGCACTCGGCGCAACCGCTGCAGGCTGGCAGTCTTAGTGCATGTTCATCCCTGCCCTGCACTGCCAGTGCAATGCACAGCCTGATCACGATGTACAGTATGCTTTGTTTGGACAGATAACATGACGCTGTGTTGGCCTATACCCACTATGATGCTGTGTTGGGTCGAAAATCAACTGCTCTTCAACTATAGTCAGGAATACTTCTTCGGAAGTCCATCACGACCATTCACTCAGCTCCGGGCTCACTGCTGCTGCTGCTGCCCCTGCTACTGCTGCTGGGTTTGCAGCACCGGATGCTGATGCTTGCGGGGGACATAGCACTGCTGGGTGACCCATGATGGGCTGAAAGAGGTCAAGCACTTCCACACGTGGTCTCGACAGTGTTAACGTCAACTGAGATTTTTTTTCACTTGACATGATCACATTCAAGCCAACAATATTTGCAGTAGGAGTTGTTGTCTAGCCCCAACACACTGGGGCCTTTTCATGGCCAGCCACCATGGATGTGGCACAGCCTCGCCGGATGGGCATGCAATCAGGTGTTGAAATTCAGAAATCTGCAGGCTGCAGTGCTGCTGGGCCAGCCCTGATCCTAGTGCCCTGCACAGTACCAGGCAATGCAGGGATTAGACTATGCATGAATGCACTGGTTCAACTACGCTGGGGGCCGTTTGCAGAGTTGTTGGCAGCAAGCGTGGTGCAGGCATGCACATGTGTGATGTCTGGCAGCATTGACTTCGTTCACTGGACCTCGGAAGCCTAGGAAACGTGGTTTGCCCAGTTCTCTTGATTAGTGTCACCGTTTGAAGTCTTGACTAGTGTTTATATGTAGATTTCTTCAAGAAGTGCTGCTTGTATTACGCGCTAGAAGCGCCGCTAACGTGCTCGGAGTACAGATGTTTGCCATTAGGTGTTGGTCGGAGAGAGCATAGTCACATTGTGACACATGGCATGTAGGTTCGCTGCAGACCACACAGGTGTGAGGTGCTGTCCACGAGTCATATCAGATATGAAGGCAGCGCTGCCAGCTGTGGCACCTTATCGAACATGAGGAACCCCCAGAAAATGCATCGGGAATAGATGTCTGTTGTGGTGCTTCTGGTAGCGGTTGGGTGTGATGAAACTGCCAGTTCCCAACTAGACCATCAAGCATGGCGCTAATAGCTGTCGACACTGCCGCAGTTCCAGGGCCTGGCAGGGGTAATACAGCACTGTTGCACTGCAGTTGCCGTGGCCCACGTGTGACGCCTGCAGTTGCCTGCTGCTGCGTTTCAAAGCATACGCATGATATACCAGCAATGTGCATCTTTGTACATTTGCATGCCATGCCAAGTTGGTTGCTTGCACTGCATGCATGCATGTATGCCGGTTTGAGCTTGCCAAGCAGCACGCTGCTGTGGACTTGCCGCGGTGATTATTTGATTGGCGCGTGTGTCTGTTTCAAAATGTGTGTGTCACTGGTGCCTGAGGCCTATCTTGTTCTGGGCTGCAGCTGCCAGCTGGTGCTCCGGTCACCAGGACCGGTATGCCAGGTCACCAGGACCGGTATGCGCAAATCAGCCTATCTGCCCTACTGGTGCAGATTGGTAGTATACCAGGTGCATAAAATTGAGACCGTCTGCGCGACGTGCAGCAGACTACACGCGAACACTACACACCGCAGCAGCAGTCACCAAGTGTACAACAGCTGTGCCAACTTGGCCGTGGCGGCTCAGATCACAGCCAGCCTGGTGAACTTGAGCAGGCAAGCCACTTGCAATTATCTGTTCTTGATCAGTGCGAGTGACATGACTGCAGACACACACAGGCCAATGCAGGTCCAGAGGCAGCATGCTGCGCAGCCATGCGGACACTACAGATGCACAAACACAAATTAATGTGCAATGGACTTGTTCATTGCGGTTAATGCAGCGTAGCTGTATCCCTGCTTGCCTGGTCAAAGGCAAGCAGTGGGTGAGGTGACAGTCAAAACACGTCATTACCTCACTGCTGCCGAAGGCCACTTAGCATGCGCAGGCGTCTAGCCCTGCACGTTTCGTTGCTGTTCATGCGAACTGCAACTCGCCTCGCTACTTCGGTAGCGTTTGGAGTGTTGCACACGTCCTATTTTTTATCACTTCTCTGAAATCGATCCATTAATACCTCCGAATATCTCCAGATCGTTCTTACGTATATCTGAGAACAAACTAAGGACCTGCTTTAGGTCGGCCAGAGGCAGCTGAACGCGCGGCTACCTGCGGCCGTCGCGTGCTCTTTCAGCCCTTTTGGCACGCTGGGCTTGAGTTAATGCGCTTTCCGCAGTTTCTTAAGGTCAGCTATCTCCGCTTAGGGGTGTAGATAAGTGACACAAGCAGCAGGCGCCGCAGCAGCACCAGCGTCAGGCAGGAGCACCAGCGGCTGGAGCTTGTCATCACAGTGCAGTCCCGACAGACCGGCATTTTGCTGCACGTCAGCACGCAGCTACGTATGGCTGCTTACCTCCTCAGCATGAGGGGTTGTTTGGGCCCCAGCAACAGCAGCTGGAGCTCAGCAGGTGAAGCGCTGGCGCTGAGTGGCTGCTTTGACAGCCCCAGAAGCCACAGCAGCAGCAACAATGGCGAGAACAGCAGCCTCATTGGCAGTGTGCGCCGTCGCAGCAGCAGCAGCAGCGCACACCTGATTGTGCGCCGCCAGTTCGGCAGCGCGCTGCGCATGGGCGCCACAACAGGCGGCTGGAGCAGCTTGCAGGCTTTCACAGCCAGCAGCAGCACTGGCAACGGAGGCATGGGCTCTGGCAGCGCATCTGCTGGAGCAGCAGTGCAGTAAGCGCCCTGCGCACACAGCAGGCGAGTGTGGGGCGGCTCCCACGTAACGGCCAGTCATTAGGCTACTCGTCTGAACACCCAGCTGTTGTGTCATTAAGCGGCTGTGTGGGGCACATCATTGTGGTGCCTTTTCTTGACATCTGAGCATGGTTACCGTGCACAGCTTTCCTGCAAGCACGCCGCTGCACTGGCGCTTAGGATTGTGCGGCAAGCAGTGGCGTGCCATTGGTGCATCTTCGCATGTGCTCAGCTGGCTGCGGCATGGTGTTCCTGTAGAGTGGCTGGGTGGCCGCGCGCCGCCCCCCTTTTACAAGAACCCTTTGCCATCTACCAACGCCCAAAAGCAATGGTGGTTGTGCACTGAAGCGCCCCGCCTCAGCAAGTTGGGTGTGCTTACCAAGCTTGCCTCCCGCCCTGCATACTGCTCTAATGCATTTTGTGTGCCCAAGGGCAGTTCTTGGCGTCTGGTGATCAATTACAAGTATATCAACACCTTCAATGTCGCCCGCAAGTGCAGGTTTGAGACGCTGCGGTTTTGCAGCGTTACGACTTGAGCAATGCCTTTGCTGTCAAGGCTGACATGGCAGACGCATTCTATCAGGTGCCTCTGCACGCTAGCGCAGTCGATTACTTTTGCTTTGAGTTTGCTGGCGAGTTTTATCAGATCAACTGCTTGCCTTTTGGCTGGAATAACTCGCCTTACTACTTCACCAAGGTGACTAGGCCTTTTGTTGCGCATCTGCGCTCCCCTGCGCATACACGTGTGCCGTCAGGCACCATGTACCCTGCAGCGCCTGGCAGCCGTGGCAGTGTAGCGCAGGTTGGCTGCAAGGTACTGCCCTACTTGGATGACTTTTGTTTGTGTTCCCTGACCAGGAGACAGCAGCAGCCGGTGCTGAGTGGATCCAATCCATAATGTACTGGCTTGGCTTTACGCCCCACCCCACCAAGTCTGTGTGGGAGCCCACACAGCGGCTGGAGCATTTGGGCCTGGTTGTGGACCTGGCCCAAGGCACCTTCTGTGTGCCCCCAGCCAAGGTTGCCCGCCTCACCCGCCTGGCGCGCGGCATTGCTGTTGCTGCCAAGCAGAACAAGCGCCGCGTGCCAAAGCGAGCGCTGGCTGCATTTTGTGGATATGCGCAGTCTGTGCGGCTGGCTGTCATGCCGGGCAACCTGTTTCTGCGTAGTTTGTATGACGATTGTGCGTCTGTTTCTGGCTGGAATGGGACTGTCAGCATCTCCCGCCAGTCCTTCCGTGATCTTGAGTGGTGGGCGAGCATCCCTGTGCAGCATTTGTTGTCGCCTATTCGGTTGCGCCCGGCTACTGTTGATTTGTTTGTTGATGCATGTCCCACAGGCTGGGGCGCTGTGCTGCCTGTCCTGGGCGACAGCCCCGAAGGGATTGCTCACGGCGCCTGGTCTGCTGCTGAAGCGTGCATGCACATCAACCAGCAGGAGATGCGAGCTGTGCGCATGGCTCTGCTGACTTTTGAGCCTGTGGTGCGCGATCGTGTGGTGAGGCTGCATGAAGATAACACGGTGACAGAGTCTGTTTTGGGGCGCTTTGCTTCACGGTCCGCTGCTCTCATGGACGAGTACAGGTTGTTGTGGTCTGTGCTTGAAGATCTGCATGTTCAGCTGCAGGTGGTCAGGGTGAAATCAGAACTTAATAGAGCTGATTCACCTTCTCGCTTTGTTGACCATGGGGACTACCGCCTGGATTCTGAGATGTTTAGTTGGCTGGATCTTATGTGGGGCCCGCACAAAATAGACCTGTTTGCTTCGGCGGAAAACACGCACTGTCACTGCTTCTACAGTTTGTTCCAGTGCCCTGGCAGCAGGGGCGTTGATGCCCTGCTGCAGCCATGTCTGCTTGGGGCAATGCCTTTGCTTTCCCGCCTGTCACCACCTCAATGTTGCTGCAGGTTGTGCAGAAAGTGCGCGAAGAGCGTGCAAATGTTACGGTGGTGGTGCCGTTGTGGCCGGCTCAGCCTTGGTTTCATGAGCTGATGCTGCTTGCGGTTGACAGCTTCAAGCTGCCTTGTTCGACGCTCACCGGCCCTATGGCTCGGCGCCACAGTTCCTGGCCCTTGCTAGCTGTTCGCATCGAGCACTAGCTTGCAGATGGTCCCGCAGCTAGGTGTTTGCTGCGCAAAGGCTGCGTGTTGGGCATGCGTGTGTACAGCGTGCTGCTGCTCGGCATTTGATTTGCTGTTGCTGCTGCTTGCAGCAGTTGTCGGCCCCAGCACTACATTCAGAGGTTTGAAGGTTGGCAGCATGTGTGCTTGCTGCAGTGGTGGTTTGTGCTGGTGGTTGTGTGTTTTGGTTTGCGTTTGCTTCTGCTGCTGCTTCTCGCAGCAGTTGTCGGCCCCAGACCTGGATTCAGCGGTGT